>CABHPQ010142531.1:0-42363 GCA_902168405.1 Peromyscus aztecus
AATGTCTTAGAGATACTGAGTCTCATCACTGTATATTTGCTTTTTCAGTTCCTCCGAAAATATATGACATCTCAAATGACATGACCATCAATGAAGGAACCAATGTCACCCTCACTTGTTTGGCCACCGGGAAACCAGAGCCTGCTATTTCCTGGAGGCACATCTCCCCATCAGGTGAGTGCTGACCTGCAACATTGCTGGCTCAGAGAGTGAGTGAAGCCCTTTCATTTCTCTCCTCTTTCATGAGATTATGACTACAGACAGCATGGCTCAAGACAACTGAAGGAATGAATGGCCCAAGCCGTCAGTAATAAGGCCTCTTGATTCCTAGACAAGGTTGTTTACATTTTAATATTCTGGGTAATCACAAATCAATAGAAAAGCCTCAAATGGAATTATTACTACAGGAAAAAAATCTATTCATTTAAATGTGTGAGGGACTTATTCAACAACATTCACATGTTGATAACCAGTATGCACTGCTGAGGTAATCAGGAGAGAATGGAATTATACAGATTGTGAGTTGCTAGGTCTGATTTCAAGCTGCTGTGCAGAATCAAAGATTTGGGGGTTAGAATTAAATTCACTTGATGAAGGGATCTACAAGTCCTAACGTGGAAGTGATTTTTACACAGAGATCACACAACTCATGACATGAGGTCTGTGACATGTTGCTGGGTACTCATGGCTTCTACCACAGTGTGCACATCTTCCAGAAGACTTGAAGTCCATTTTAGCAAGTCAGTGACAATCATTATGCAAATAGGCCAGTGTCTGCATTCACAAGGCCAAAGCTTGTATGCAGTTTGCAGGTAACAGGAGAAGCTCCAGGCATGCAAGCCCTTGGCCTGGCTCTAGCTTTTCTGAAAAACTCTGTCTTGAGGGAGTGATAAAGACAGTGATGGAGCAAGGCACTGAAAGTCCACCTTTGGACTCAGTCTGCAGACAGGTACATGCACCTGCACACATGCCTGTGCATACAGCCCCACCCCAAATAAATACATCAAAATAAAGAAGTAAAAGTTTTCACCCTGTAGCTTTGAGCATTTCCTGAAAGTGAAGGTTTTATTTCATTGTCTAGGATCGCACCACTTTCTCAGATTAATACAACTTTATTTCAGTTGTTTTTCTTTTATTTTTGGAAGAAAAAACTTCAACAAAGCTGGAGCGAGCAATGAAACTGCTGTTAATAAAATCAGAAGGGAACATTTTATGTAGGCGTAGAAAGAGCACACTTGGAACATCTACTTCATCTGCTAATGCTTTATTTAATACTGTTCATCCTTAAGTGTCTTCCAGTTGCCTCATTTATGCAGAGGGTCTAATGAGAATCACCCACACTGTGTGCTAAGTATTGCTATTAATGGAAGAGAAAATCAATATACCAGCATTACATACTTATGCAGTGTGCCTCATGCCCCTGTAACAGTTCTGAAGTTTGAGTGTATTGTTGACTGACAACACCTCACTTGACAGAAACCACAAGACTGATGTGTGAACGTCAAACTCACGGGGGGGCTCTCTATAGGCCAGAAGTGGCACAAACTGAGACCAGGCATCTGACGCACAGGTTTCTGGGGTGAAATGCTTATTCTTGGAATCATCCAGTCCCTGACTGGCTTTCCGCTATCCTCGGGTGTTTCCTACTTTCCAAAACGGTGTAACAATGATCTCTAGTTGTTTTTTAGATTGACAGAGTCATGTGTATTTATAAGATATATGATAGCTTGAAGCCTATACACCCTCAAACAGTTAGAACCAGCTAGCTAATAAGTGTGTTACCACTGTTTTCATCATGAGAACCTCAGCATCTGTTCTCTTTGAATTTTCTAAGAGCAGAATGTAACAGTACTAGGGCTGGAGAGATGGCTCATCAGTTATGAGCACTGACTGCTCTTCCAAAGGACCTGGGTTCAAATCCCAGCACTTACATGGCAGCTAACAACTCTCTGTAAATCCAAGATCTGGCAGGCAAAGCACCAATGCACATCAAATAAAAAAGTGAATAAATTTTAAAAAAGAAAGAACGATTCAAAGAAAGGTGTGCGAGCATTAATATGTTACATGGTGTGCAGCGGATGTCTTGTGTTTACGCCTCCCATCTCACAGTAACCAGCATTCTTTTTCCAGCTTAGCATCTCAGGTATGATGGGACTTGAATGAAATAATAGATGTAAATATACCTTGAGAATTATAAGGTAATATTCAAATGTACAAATGATTCTTAATCATCTCTCTAGGGATTAAATCTGATGGCATTATGAGTTTTGTAAGAATGAAGCACACAATTTCTATCTACATATAATTTTAGATTAATATTTTGGAGCTAACACTCCCATTTTACTGCGCTTGCTTGCCACGCACATTTGCCTTTTCATATATTCTTGGATATATTTTAGTTTAATTAAATAACAAGAATGCCAGTTACTGAAGTTATTAGAATAAAGATTACAGATAGCATCACAAACTGAAGGAAGGCAGATTGGGTTTATAAATTAAATGGCACAGATTCATTTTTCCGATCCTGGCATACCAAGAAAATGAGTAAAATTAGCATAAACATTAATAATTATCTATGAATAGCTGGACTCTGAGAATATTTTCATAAATTTCAAATTATAATGTGTTAAGGGTCTACATTCCAATGCTGCTTCATGAAGCATGCCTGATAATTCTATTAACTTATGTATTTATACTTGAAAGCAAAATTGTGAATTTCACTTATCCGTTTACTTTTTACGTAAGAAACATCAATGTCCTGCATTATCTGCTGTTCCCCTTTGCTATGTCATGGAAGAATATATACCTAAAAATAGCTGTCAGTGCATGAACAGGTTTAGCACTCTCAGTAGAAGCCATGGCTGAGTTCTGTACACAAGCAACATAATTTGTTTCATTTTGTTTTGTTTACCAGTTTCCTTAATAATTCTTGGTGCCTCATCCATGATTGATTGAGTGGTTCCTAGCAGGTCTCAGATGGTGGCTTACTCTTGCTCTTCCCTAATCTATAGACATGTAAAGTCCTGACATGATCATGCCCCAAGCAGTCCTGGAGGCAGGAGTTGCCACACTCATGCTACCTCCATTTGCTGTGTGCTTCACCGAGATTTTGGATCAATGAATTCCTTAATTCATTTATATTCATGGTTTATTTCTCTGCAAGCTACTTAGCCTGAGCCCTAGTTTTCTTTCTCTTGCTGGGATAAGCACATGACTGAAAGCAACTTGGAGAGAAGAGAGTTTATTTGGCTCACAATTCCATCACTGAGGGAAGTCAGGGCAAGATCTGGTCAGGAACCTGGAGGCAGGAACTGAAGCAGAGACCATGAATGAACTCCCCATCTCAGCCTACTTTCTCATATACCTCTGGAACACCTCCTCAGGTGTGGCACTACCCACAGTGGGTTGACCTTTCCACATCAATCATCATTAAAGACAATGTCCCAAAGACATGGCCACAGACCAGTCTGAGGAGGCAATTCCTCAACTGATATTTCCTTTTCCTAGATGATTCTAGCTATGTCAAGTTGACAAAAGGTTAACTTAAAACCTATGAGGGCATTACAACCTGATCAGCCCATCATAGAAAGAGCACATTACATCCAGGTACTCTTAGTGCACCCAGTATCATAGCTTAACAGTGTGGCTGCCCTAGCCCTGTCCATTCTCATGAGAATGCACAATATGTACCCACATTCAAGTTAATTCCCCTGAGCATATATCATTTCTGCAGCATGGTATACTCAAAACTCTTAGACTGGACTATAATTAAGTCAGGGGGTGTATATTTTTTTCATAAGATGATTTATTTCTTGGTTTTCTTTATATCTAGATATTTTTCTTTTTGGTTATAAAGAATTTACAAAATCTCAAGGGTCTTAGCTTCAAGCCTTATATGGTGGTACAGGCCTATAAGTCCATCAATTAAGAGGTTGAAGTAGGTGGACAGCCATGAGATCAAAGTTAGCCTAGTCTACAGAGTGAGTTTCAAGGCTATTCATTGCCAGAAAATTTAACACCGAATCTTACATTGATCACTGAATCCAGTGTTTTTGCCCCCCTGACACAGAACTGTGCACTTGAGCAGACATTTTCTTCAAATACAGAAGGAGTCAGGACCCTGCACTGTTTTTTAGCCCTAGTTCAGTGTTAACACCCTCCACTCTGGAGGTGGGTTCTTCTGGCTTCAGGTTTCAACAATGTTCACTTTTTAAAAAATAGCATGCTCCTACTTCAGAGTAATATCCTGTTTCCTCCTGGCTATGAGATAGCTGTAGCTATCAGGAACTAAGTAGATTGTGTCCTTTCTCAGGGATCCCACTTAGAGGCATATGACATCCACCCTTCCCTCATTGGCAGCTTTAATTTCAGTTCACCAATCATGGAGCTAATTGATTTCTAGACTGTATGGTTTCTTCCTTCCCTCACACCATGCTTCCAATAAACAGTAGGGAGAGTTCACAACATGACAGGCAATCATCCTCTGCTGTCAGTCTTCCCTTTCTTGGTGACATCACTGTGACTCCTTTATCATCCCCGCTTTGCTCTGCTGGTGGAACGGATGCCTTCTTTGTAGCTCAGCAACACCTCTTCCTGCACCAGTTAGTACCTAATAGTGTGCTGCCAACAAGAAGTTCATAGCATCCCATTTCTTATTTATTTATTAAAATACTTTTGTTGATAGATTAGCAACATTTTGAAAAATGTTCCTGTTTGTTTATAATTCATTACCGTTTAATCATTTAGATGTTCAAATTGTTCTTAACTTAGTCAGTAAGGGGTGTGTCTGTGAGTCTGTGACCTTATATGATTTGCCTGCCATATATCTGTGTAATCTGGTATTACAAAGTGCTGGGCTCTTATCTATGTCCTGCCCCAACTCTGGAATAAACCACTTACTAAATTCCAACTGACAATATACACATGGGGCACCATTGATCTGCTGTGGTAGAATAATCAGCAAATCAGCTGTCCAGATGATTTTCTCTGAAGTTCTAGTAAACACAAGAATGTGCATGAGTTTAGGACGAGGAATGAAAAGAGCATTGGGGAAGGGAGGGATTAGGGGGGCTGGAGTCAGGGAGATGGGGAGAGTAGGAGGTCAAGGAGGGCAGCCAAACCAAGCGTTCACTTCTTCTTTCAGCAAAAATAAAATAAAATGAGCAAACTAAAGAGAAAGAAGGGAGGGGGGAGGAACAAAAATTAAGGAAGGCACCAAGGAATAAAAAAGGAAAACAAAGAAAACCATTTTATTTAGTTTTATAGAATAGCTCTAAAGGAGGACTTCGGGGTGTGTGTGTGTGTGTGTGTGTGTGTGTGTGTGTGTGTGTAAAGCATGTGTGGAATTACCAGAAAAAAAAACTGTTTTGTGAAGTCAAAGAAATTATGAGAAAGTAATTGCTGACCCTGTAGACAGTTTGATGTTGACTTATGTGGAACGTGACTGCTTCCTCCCATCTTTAGCTAAGTCCTTAACTTCTGGAGAATTTTCAGGATCACACTGTGCATGCAGCATGGAGCTCAAGACTCTGTACTTTGATCTCATTAACACTGGGCTTGAGAACCAGCACTTCCTCTGATCAACACTACTTTTATAGGCTAAAGAGTGAACTTCTTTATGCTTCCAATATAAAATGTTGGTAATACTTTTACCCAAATCACAGTAGTCAGCGAAATGGTTAGTTCAGAGCATAAGACAGAGGTCATGACCTACGGAAACATTCTGTAGGGTTGATAGCTAATACACTACTGAAATGTGTTTGTGGCTTGGACCACACAGAACTTCCCATCAGCTTCCTAAAATTGAGGAACCAATTGGTGACTCTTGGGTGTAATCCACATAGTTTTACCCAAATGAGACTACAAACTCAAAAATTACTTTCTGTTCTAGGAAGTGGGTCAGTGAGTGAAATGCTTGCTCCACAAGCATGGGGATGTAAGTTGGGATACCCTAAACTCATATAAAGCCAGACATGGTGGCACAGAACTGTGATCAATGCAGCTGAAATCCTGGTGCTGGGGAGAAAGGCCCTCAGGGTACACTCAGCCACCTGCCCAGATGAATCATGACCTCCAGGCTCAATTTTATCCATGTATTGTAGATTATTTGCTTTTTCTCATTTATTGCATATAAGAATAAGTCTTCAGATGAAGGCTCTATGATGACAGTTAGGGTATTCACCAATCTGATTACTGGGATAAGCCAGTTCAGGCACCTTCTCCACTATTGCTCATAGTCTAAGCTGGAGTCATCCTTGTGAATTCCTGGGAACTTCCCTGGACCAGGTTGCTCCCTATCCCCATGATGTCTCCCTCTATCATGGTATCTCTTTCATTGCTCTCCCATTCCATTCCTGTTCCAGCTCGACCATCCCATTCCCTAACGTTCTCATCCCCCATCCCCTACCCTCCATTGCCCACCCGTCACCCTCAGTTCACTCATGGAGATCTCATTTATTTCCCCTTCTCAGGGTGATCCATGCATCCCTCTTAGGGTTCTCCTTGCTAGCTAGCTTCTCTGGAGCTGTGGGTTGTAGTCTGGTTATCCTTTGCTTTACATCTAGTATCCACTTATGAGTGAGTACATACCATGTTTGCCCTTCTGAGTCTGGGTTACCTCACTCAGGGTGATATTTTCTAGTTCCATGTATTTGCCTGCAAACTTCATGATGTCATTGTTTTTTTACTGCTGAGTAGTACTCCATTGTGTATATGTATATATATATATATATATATATATATATATATATATATATCACATTTTCTTTATCCATTCTTCAGTTGAGGATGGGAGTCCTTACCTTGTTGGAGAAGGGAATGAGGGGTGGGTTGGGGGAAAGGCTGGAGGGGTGGGAGGAGGGAAGATAGGGGGATCTGTGGTTGGCATGTAAAATGAATTAAAAATTTCTTAATAAAAATAAAAGATATTTAAGACAGGTTAAAAACAAATAAATAAAATCACATCAAAGTAAACAAAAATAAATAAATAAATCTTCAATGAAGAATTGTGTTTATTTTTCAATCTGTACATGTTATTTTGAATGAGTCTGTTGCAGACAGCATATAGATGTCCTAATTAGGGTTACCATTGCTGTGATGAAACACCATGATCAAAGCAACCTGAGGAGGAAAGGGTTTTTCTGGCTTACACTTCCATATCATTGTTCATCACTGGAGAGTCAGGATAGGAAATCAAACAGGACAGAAATCTAGAGGCAGAAGCTGACTCGGAGGCAATGGAGGGGTGCTGCTGACTGGCTTGCTTTAGATGGCTTTCTCAGCTGCTTTCTTGTAGAACCCAGGACTGCCACTCCAGGGGTGGCACCACTCACAATGGGCTGAGCCTTCCCTCATCAATCACTAATTAAGGAAGTTCCCTACAGACTTGCCTATAGTACCATATTATGGAGACATTTTATCAATTAAGGTTCCTTGCTTTCAGATAACTCTAGTTTGTCTGTAAGTTGACATAAGATGAGCCAGCACAATAGTATATAGCACATAGAACCTAGTGTCATTGTTAAAAATAAAATAAATCTCTAAAAAGGAAAAGATTTGTTGACTCTGACACTAGAAGACACTTGGACATGAAATATTGTTTTCCAGTTTATTCCACATCAGCTTCCAAATTTGTATAATATAAAACCCAAAGACAGAAAATTCTGATTACGCTATCAGAAAAATGGAAGTGAAATGAAAGTGAATCTTAAAAACCATATACAGTATGGGAGTCTATTGTTTAAAATAATTGTGGAATGAGCTCATGTCATCACAGGTATAATCCAGAAGTGTTGGTTTTCATAAGTGTTTCCAGTCCACTGTTGTTTCTGTTTTGTGAAAGAGAGTCCTGGGCCAACAGCATGCAAACCGCATGCTACGGAGCCTTGTGTGCGCTGCAGCCTGTCACCCAAACACCGGTTCAGGTTTGCAGTCCTGACACTGCACTTTGCTCTGTGATGTTAGAAAGAAGGAAAAAAAAAATCAGTAAAACTAGCAATTTATGCTGATGATATTTCAACAATACTAGATCTTCAGATTGCAGGCTGTGGCTCCAGCTCCATTGTGGAGTAGCCTGCATGTGGGGCTTCTGCGAATTTCCATAATGGCTTTGCATAATGGATAATTATATAAAGAATGAATCTGCATAATGATGCCAAGTTAAACTTTTACCATAAGATTGCACACCAATAATTCATAGATGCAGTTAAAATTACCTCTTTGTTCTGAGACTTTCTTTACAATTTTAACTTTGTCTGTTTGCAAAGTCCCTGCTACTTTCCTTTGGCTATTGGTGGGCAAGATTGTTTGTATTCAGAACTGTTAATGCCTGCTATTTAAATATAGCAAGCAGGAAAATTTTAGTATTTTAACACACATGTAAGACCAAACAATGGGCCTGATGATACAATGAATTGATATAAAAAAATAATTCCCCATTCTCAGAGAAAAGGACTTATCCACATGATAGAAGAAAACAAACCCCTCAAGCATTTTACAAAAGATTCTTTTCTGTTCTTTTCTTTTCCATTCTTTTTTCTTCTCTTCCCTTTTTGTGGAACTTGATTTTGTGCAAGTCTGAAAGAGGCAGGGCAATAAAAAAGACAGAGACATCAGAGGTAATGTCTCCCCTCAGTGTCCTGGATTGAAAAAGAAGATAATGGCAAATTTACAGCAGAAAATTAAGCATTTTCCAGAGTCTTCTCCCAATAGTTTAATGTCGTGTTGTATGCATTAGAAATTACATGTTTAGGCTATAGGTAAGTATGTATAAAAAAGTAATTAACTTGGTTAAATTTTATTATCTTAGAAAATACAATTTTACCGTGGTTGGCTATCTCATGATAACTCAAGCTGAGGTCAAAGTCCATGGGGAAAAGACATTCTAGAGATCCAGGGAGAACAGGAGTAAACAGGGTAACCCTACAAAAAGCCTGTGTATGGTGATGGTATTTAGCAGTGGTTATTCATTACTCCATTGGTTCCAGGAAAAGCTCAAACACATTAGTGTAACATTTGTCCATTGATTTTCATGGTCTTATAAATCATGGGTCATCTTCACAAAGGAAAGAACCTAAGCTGTTCATTTGACCCCAGGGTATGCTGATCAATCGAACCCACAATCAGTGAAAATACAGTTTGGTCCTTCACCCCCATAAATGTAAGATTGTGTTCATCAAAGCTGCTTTTAGTAAAGAAACAATGGAATTGTCAGGGAATTCTACGGTATTCCTAATCCTACACTGAGATTTTCATGATTAAGAAAGACAGAATATTTTAATAAGCATTTTTATTAAAATAAAAAAAAAACAGAACTCAAGACCCAAAGTGTTGATGACAATGTAGAAAGGTCACATGATCAGTTTGGAGTAAGGATCTTTTGAGGAATTTTCCTGAGAAGAGAACTAAGTCCATTTTCCTTCAGTCCAAATGAAGAACACACATCAATGCTGAATTTTAATTATACTATGACGTGTTCTAAATGACACATTTATTTAAACACAACTCAGAATCAATATCACTAGTAGGAAATTAGAATGACTCTAACATCTTGGGTCATTGACACTCTAATAAACCTTACTTATATGCTGTCCTTTTCACACTCGGGTTGACTTGGTCCAGAAAGTTATAGTTGCAGAGAACTCATTTAATAAATATTTGTTGATTGAATTTGTTAAGAGATAAAAATTAAGGACTCTATAGTCTTACCATTGACTTATAAACCTACATTTAGTGGTTTATATTTTCAAAGCTAATGTAATGGAGAGTTAATTTTGCATTTAGAACATACATAACTATATCCTTCCCAATAAAATTATAGAAAGAGCAAACATCATCTTTGTAATTATCAAGATATTTTTAAAGAGACAACATAGCTCAGTGCTTAAGAGGACCTAGCTAATACTTAGATACCTGGTTTCAGTTCCCTCCTATGCCACTCCACAGGGCTGAACTTAGGGAGGATTTTAAAGCAGATTGTATCCTTAGTTTCTCCATCTACAAAATGGAAATGATAATATCATGAATAGACAATTGTATCAGAAGTAAAGAATTTAAAAGGACGTTCATTCCAAACTAATGTCAACTTTGTCAACCTTGACACAGCCTATACTAATCTGGAAAGAGAGTCTCAATAAATAATTCTCTATATTCAGTTGGCCCATGAGTGGTTGTGTTAATTATGTTAATTGGTGTAGGAAGACTAAGCCCACTGTGGGTAGCACCATTCCCTTGGCAAGGAGTTCTGGTAAAAGGTATAAAAGTGGAAAAATCAAAAAATAAAACTGTGTAGGGTCTTAGCCCCCCCCAACGAGGATGGACTGGTTGGAGGAAAGGTAAGTCCACTGCTCACCCATTCCCCAGTCTTGTCCGGGAGACAATCAGATGCCTCAGGGAGTCAAGTCAACCAGGAACTCATTTATTATTAAGCAGTAAGCATCTTTTAAAGCAGAAAACCACAGAACCCTAGGAAGGAGTGGAAGGAACCAATGAGTCATTTTAAAGGTCACCCATTTAGGCACCCTATATTCATTCCTTTGTCCACGAGCTGTTTATGTGCTGACATCATCTTGCCTGATTTCTGTATCCATTCTAATCTCAATGTAAACAATTTGGGTTCCACCTGTCCAACTTCCTTTAGGTGCCATCATTGTGGCCCACATGCCCTGCAAAACTGAGCACAAGCCAGCAAGCAAGCAACCACGCATGAATTCATTTCACTGTTCTATTGACGACAGATAGGTTAGGACAGATAGGTTACCAAGTGTTTTGAATGGTCTACACTTGGCTGTAGATGTGTGCTTCCCATGCATCACCATCACATTGTCATCTGGACGATGTATTAGTGCAAGTGGTGGCGTGTGGGTATATGGCTGTGTGGGTGTGGGTGGATGTGGAGACCCACACAGGCTTCCTAGTGAGAACTTACTCAGGGTAAGAGAAA
This sequence comes from Peromyscus aztecus, assembly GCA_902168405.1. Taxonomy (NCBI): domain Eukaryota; kingdom Metazoa; phylum Chordata; class Mammalia; order Rodentia; family Cricetidae; genus Peromyscus; species Peromyscus aztecus. Next base: position 10,940 of record CABHPQ010142531.1, read on the forward strand.
TCTGGGTTTGCTTTACCCAGCAGGGCTGCATAATGGGATGATTTGACCACCAGCGTGGTTACCAAGTGTTTTGAATGGTCTACACTTGACTGTAGATGTGTGCTTTGATCTCGCAAAGGAGACGTCTTTTGCTGCTCCCCTTGGCTTCTTTTTTTTTGCATAAAAAGCCCTTTTAAATAAATGCCTGAGGCTGTTGGGTATTGTCCCAAGGCACTCCCGAAGCTATCCTGCGTCTCTGTTTTTCTCTTCGTATCCTGCGTCTCTGTTTTTCTCTTCGTTGTCTAGGTCTATCTTTCTATCTAATATTTTCTCATTCCTCTCTCCTCCAACTAAGAACCCTTCAATAGGTGGGAGCAGGTTGGAGCTGGTCTCCCACAGACTCCCACAGGTGGGAGAATATGAAGGTGGGGGTATAGAGGTGTGTGGGATTAGGTGGGAGTGTGTAGGAGTGGGTGAGAGAATGTGGGGTGGGAGTAGGGTGGGGGATTTGTGTGGGGCTATGGATGTGGGTAGGTGGGTGGGGTGAGTGGGGGTTGGTGGGGGTGGCAGTGTATGTGTATAGCTGTATTTCATCACAAAACTCACATTCCTTCTTCATAAATTCACCAATCAGTAACAAGCCACATTAATGTCTTGAAAACTGGTCTTGGTAGTGCAAAGGATCATGGGATTCATTAAAAGAATTCTCTTCTTTAGAGTTCCTCCCCCTTCCTTTCATTTTGAAACATTTCTTTCTGCAGTAGTCTTGCCTGCCTTCTGGTGCCAGGCGTTTGTCTTGGCCTGGAGCTCTGAAGATGGATCTTCCCATGCATCACCATCACATTGTCATCTGGACGATGTATTAGTGCAATACATCTCCAGAGCTCTCAGATGAGAAGCTGTCTGGAAGGATTGGCTGGAGAAGCAGATTCAATTCAATTACAAGACAAAAAAGCCAGTCCAGGGGAAGAAAAGGCCACCCAGCAATGGCCTCTGTGAGGCTGGGCACCTCATGGAATCCTTTTCCATTTTCCTCCTGTGGCATGATAAGAAATAATTGTGGATTTTAAAGACACATCTGAAAGATAAAATAAGAATTTTCAGATCTCTATTTGTAACTCAGTGCATGCCTGATACACTGAATTGATTTAGTATAAGCAATTCTACCTATTTAATATATAAACCTATATTCTACAGTTGTCCAGCAGATTACTGTATTAAAATGTGATGGGTTGAAAGGACTGAAATTTTTTAAAGTAAATTCTTGAATGACATTTTAAAATATCCAGACATAAGGAAAGAGAGACAAAAGATGACTAAAATGTGACCCAGCAACAAATCAACCAGTTCTTTCCAGACACTCCCCAACCATGTGCTAATTCCAGCCTGAGCTGTCAGGAGTGATCAATAACTCCTGTTGCTTGTGAAAATTGTTCTTAGATGCCTCTGGTATATTAAAAAGCAGAGAGACTTAATTTCATCCTGATACAAATATAGCGTAAAGCTTTCCATCTAATTTACAAGTTTGTGAGAACAGACAACTTAAGTTATAAAAAAAAATCATCATAGAGAGGTTATATTATAGACACTTTTGCAACATCTACTCTCCTCAAAAGTTATCTCCCAAATATATGCCTCACACCACAGGGGATAGGAACACAATACTAAGAAGAAAAACCAGCTAGTGTTTTCAAAGAATTTATAATGTTTGAAATGCAGACAATAAAATACCCACACATTAACTACAGACTCTAAACAGGGCAACTTTGAGGGCTTAACTGCTTTGTGAGTTCTCCTAGGGAGGTGTAAACAGATGTGTTCACACCAGATAGGGCACTGATGCATACAATAGAACTGAGTATACTCAAGTCTTGCTTAATGAGCCACTGAATATATTGGGGCCTCATGTCCCCTAGAACTGGAGCTATGTGGGTTATAAGCCACCCTGTAGGTTCTGGGAACCAAACCTGAGTCCTCTGTAAGGGCTCTTGTCCACTGAACCATCTCCAGGCTCCTGTTCTATTCTTCCTGATAAGGTGCATGCTTTATGCTCAACTCATCTCTCTGGGATGTGACTGCTTCTCACCTGTCAATTGACTGCTCACATGAATCTCCACCCCTTTCTCTCTCTATGGTCTATGATGGGAGGTATAGTCTTCCAAAGAAGAGACCTTTCTCTTTCATCTGCAGCCATCAGTTCCCCCTGCATATTCCAAAAGGCTAACTAGGAAGAAGGGGAAAAGCAGGTGGCTGTAGTTAGATACCCAGGGGAAATATGTCCAACTAGCCTCACACCTGTGGGATCAGATGTGTGCAGGTACAAGAAAACTTGCTTACCCTAAGACAAATTCTCAGCCAAATACAATTCGCTCTTATACTTGGAAAAAGGAAGATGTCAATGTATACCTGGTGTCTCCATTCTACCTTCAAAGTCATGTTGAAAGTCCTGGAGTTTTCCTCTGTGTGCTGTGTCAGGCCTGTGACAACAACTGAAACTATAAAGGTGAAATGGAACTCTGACATGGGTATCTTGGTAATATAACCCCTTCTCAATCCTTGTTGGGCTTCAGTTTGTAAATTGTCCTCTGTAGGATCCCTTCCTACAGATGGAGGTAAGCAGATGTTGACGGGGTTGAATAGAGTGTGATTTCCACAAACCCACAAAATGGAAGGACACATGTTGAGCTTGTTAAGGCCCTGACATAATCATCTTTAATCATGGTGTCTAGACTAAACATTCAGCAAGATTACGATGCAATTCAGATTGTCCTTCAACGTCAGCTTTCTCGAAGATGGGTTTTCATACTCATTATTGAAACATTTTTATTTTATTTATATCTGCAAACATTCACAGATCTGAAATGTTCCCATTGAAGGTGATACTGGAGTCACAACCACAGCAAATTCTAGAAACAAAGAGGAAAATAAGATTCCTTTACAGGCAAGGTTAGCATCCTAGAGTCAAGGCCAGTCTGGGGCTCAGTGAGTCCTGGAGCTGTGGTGGAGAGGAAGGGTGTGTCTCTGTAATTGTGTGTCCTTTTGGACAAGCATTCAAACCTGAGCAAATGACTCCAGAGACAACCACACACACCCACCACTGTAAGATCACTAACTGTTACTCATCTTCCTCCACATAGTCCACCAGTGAATGAAAAGTAACACCAGAAAACACATTCATTGATTTGTATAATTCATCTCCTGATCTCTCCCTACTTCCACCAACAAATGTAGACTCAAGAGTAGTCTACTTTGCCAAACTTTTGGTAAGTACTTACTATTCCCCAGGTAGTTTATTTTCATTTCTTGAACCTGTAATATAGATGATATTATTTATTTTGGAGCCAAATCATCTGAGGCTCTTAGCATGTAACATGTTCCCAAGGACAGCAGTTGTCTTTGTAAGTCAGAATTCAAACTCAGCTCTGGTGGATCCCAAGCACAAGCCATTAGCTACAATTAAGGAATGTGCAGAATGTGAATCACTATCTACACAAAAGTGCAGGTAGGTCCTATTGGGTTTTAACAGGTGGTAACCTTATCCAAACCTTAGCTGGCAGAAGTAGAATCTCTGCCTGTGGACTTAATATTGTGAATTGATGTTGACATCAGAGCAGCCAAGATGTCTAAAACTTTCAACAAGAGAGATATTGCAAAATAGATTTGTGATCCAGTTAAGCAGGGAGCTGTTGCTGTAAGTGGCAGTGAAGGCTGCGTGTGTCCTGTCTGAACTGCTGCCTTGTTGAATACTGGTGCTTAGGAAATTCAGGGAGTGCATCAGTGATAGGCTCAATGTCATTTGACTTATAGGTCTGGAATTTTTTTTATAGAGAGAGACAAAACTTCATATTAGCAAGCAAGGAAATTTATTAAACAAAATTTCTCCATTTCCTTATGACATTTCAGAACAAAGGATGCAGTAGGGCTAAGAGAAATGGGCATGCAGTTAGAAAATCCAGGGCAAAATGGAAGTGACCGTGGAGGGCAGATGATCGTCTTTATCCTGTTCATCTAGCTAGCCAGTGAAACAGGAACTGTGTATCTTTTGTATATTGGGGACAATGTTCTCTGTGGGACACATTCCTTCTCCTGACTGCTTTGTAAACAGTGTCACTGGGTGAAGCCCCCAGGTCTTTATATGCTTCAGGCTGCAGCAGCAGGTTGTGTAGTACAGCAGTAACTAGGGACCTGCACATCTGAAGATATCTACTGTCCCGAAATTGCAAAAATAGTTGGCTGAAGTGCCCTGCAGATAAAAAAATGTCCCCACTCCCACTTTCAGTGTATTTTCATCTGGGTTTTACACAGTATTTGAACTCTCACTGCATCTGACAAGGCCAATATTTGGGTGTTTAGAATTACCACTATATTTTGTAATCCCAGCAAAGATCTGCTTCTCCATGTGTTATACAACGAATCCACTAAATAAATCATTATTATTTTATTTTACCAAGTTCACCTTAACTAGCAAACCCAATAATAATGACCACTTCCCTCAAGTTCTCTGAATTTGACTTTGTATTCTCCTGTTATTATAATTATATTTAATATTTCTCTTACACAGTTTTATCCATGCCTATGTCAGTGATATATTTTATAACATAATTCTGAAGGAATACATCCTTGATTGTATTTTTTTTTATTGATAGATAAAATGTGTCTCTGGATCTCTCTCTAGGAACAGTACTGCTCTGAGCCAATTTATGTAGCCTCTTATGCGTTAGGAAGGTTTTGTTTTTTGTTTTTTGGGATTTTTTTAGGTTTTTTTTTTTTTTCCTAGAGAAGGAGCTGAGAATGAGCACATTTGCCCAGCAGGCCTGTCGCTCCACTGAGTGACAGCCACCGAAGCAGCTCTGGGCTGAACAGTTCCTGCAAAGTAAGATAAAAGTCACTCTTTGATCAACACCCACTGGCTAGAGAAAGCACAAGAAACAAACTGTGGGGGGGAAAACTGTCAAATAAAATCAATAGGGTCTCTGCCTGGGATTTGGGAAGTCAAACAATGGGAAAATGTGTGATTTAATAGTATTGATCTTCAGTGATGTCCTCGGCAAAGCCGCTTACACCCTTCGCAGGAACCCATTGCGTTAAATGTTCATCACTCACGGCTCTGCAAGTCTGATACTCCCCTTGATGTGTTCAAATTATACGGCAATCTAACCTGTAAGAAGCACTGTCTCCATGCTTTGGGGGTGAAACAAGTAAACTGTATAAATAAATTTGAAATGGCAGATTAATACGGCAGATCTGGGGCTGACCTCAGTGCAGAGTTTGCCTCTGATTGGAGAAGGCACAAAACTGAACCTGAATTCCGCAATCAGGTGGATGCTACTTCTTACCCAGGACATCAGAACAAAGCAAAGGTAGATAGATTTATACCAAATACATTCTCACACCTAAAACAAGGAAATAAAATAATTTCAAAGGTATCCTGGACTTCAAAGTCCATTAAGTCTAGTCATGATGAAGTAATTCATATTATAAATACATTGCTTCTCAGTGTATTGTCTTAAATATAGAAACTTGGATTTATATTTGTGTGCATTTGTGCTCAGAGGCTTAAACATTTAAAGAAATCCGAGGTATACATAAACATTTTTTAAAATACAACATTAAGTAACATTTCACTTCCCAGGACAATGAGAAGCTCACTACAAAACACACGGTTCCATGGAGCACAGAGTGATACAATTGGGATATTGTACATTTTATCAGGAAAGATGGGTTTTTGTGTAATGTCTGAAATGTTTGAGAGGCATTTCACAAGGGACACTCAGCAGTCAGCTGTTTGAATCACTGGTAGATACTAGGGGTGAGCAGCTAGGTGCATTGATATACTGTGGGACACAAAGGTAACTCAACAGTAGTCTATACCAAACCCTGAGCAGAGGTGAGGTTGGAGACTCTATGGCACAAGCAGGAACTGAGAATTCCTACCCAGGTTAGCTGCTTCAGTAACGTTGGTCAAGCTGAGAAAATGGGATAGGAAAGCCCAATGGAGGCCCAGGGGAGGGCAGAGCTCATGATTAACTGCACAGCAGAGTCCCATGCTGAGGGAAAGGAAGAGGCAGCCTATAGGTAGTTACCAACGGCATATACCACAGGCTGGTACACAAGCATGGTAGATTATCATTCTTTCCATTTTACTCACAAATAAGCTGTATTTATAAAGACCAAGTAAAACTATTAAACTCAGAAACTGGGTAGTACTTGCCTGTATAAATTTTGAATAAGTTTTTCATTGAGAATATATTGCATTCAGTGTTTTACCTGAGATTAAATTAACTAAACATCTATCCATAAATGCTGTGGCACCCTAATATCCAAAACTAAGTATGCCCTACATACTGCCTCAAAGGACTTCCTGAATCTGGGTCATAAGCAAAATTATTTTGTTAGTTTTTGGTTGTGGAAGCATGTGTGTTGGTGGGTGTGTAATGAAAGTATTGTTCTTCTTTTAAATGAATCTGATTAGTTTTCAGAAAGTGTAGAATGCTGTAATCCTGTTGCCCTGTTTGCAAAGACCTCCTTCCCACTGCCTCCATTCTTCACCTGCAATATTTCTGTTCTATTTTCTCTAGATAATTTTCTTTGATCAGTCTCTAAATGGCTTTCTTTGCTTCTCCAGCACTGAATTGTAAGAAACATATTACTGCCTTTGCACAACTCAGTTTCTCTGTGTATCAAAGCTTCAGGCACAACTATCCATTTTTCATGCCAAAGTGAAATTGTATTTGATTTCATTTGTTTTAAATTATGTCACCACATGAACATAAAATAGCACATAGGTATTTTTTCTTTCTGGAAATGATAATAAAATATTTTAAGAGGTGGAAAATATATATTTCCTTTGCCTACTTAAAAAGCAAAGACACCAAGCCATGTTCCATAGCCCCTGAACTTTGCATGTTTCCCTCCCAGAATACAAAGGCCATAAGTCACTGACAAGGGGGAGTGCAGCCACCTCACTTCTCTTTACCTGTACATGTGCATTTGTTTAAAACACAAGAAGTTAACAATCTGCCTTTTCAATTAGAACAGAGTGAGTTTGGCGCACACACACACATACACACACACACTAGTGGGTCAGTGCTGGCTCTCATGTAGCTTTAATCAATAATGAAGTTCATAGTTCCTACAGAAAAGAAACTACATTGTGAATCAATACAATCTTTATCAGTGATACTGGAGCGAGACTGTAAAGGATCCTTGTTCACTGGAAAGATGGGAAGTGAGGAGAGTGCTGGAGGCAGCTTCCTTCAGGTTTTCATGGTGATCTCTGTGGTGCTGCTCTTTGGGGCTTTGTCTTCTGATCACACTTACCTCCCTGGATTGTTTTGATGACAAACAGGCATAATAGACATCTATAAAATCAGGAGTCATTTTATTTTGGCTTGACACTACATACAGGATTACAGTATTATACCACACATCCAGACTTAAGAGTCTTTAACTGTCTTAAAAGCATTGTCAGTAGACTTACCATGGCATTTAAAATTTTAAAGGTCCTGAAAAATAGCACAAGCCTTTAATTTTGCCAACCCTCCCTCCCCTTAAACTTTGTAAACTATTGTTTGCCTGGTCAAATATAGAATAACAAGAGTACAGAGTGATAGGAAGCAAAACAAGACTCTTTTGTGGGCGCAAGGAACCCATCGTCACTCCTGGTATTCTGTTTCTATTATTTTATAATGATTATTAAGAAATTTCTCTGAAATTGTTTGCTTTCAGAAAAAAACACCAGGTAAATCCTACATTTGTTTCTGTTTCCCTATCGATTCTGAGCTGAACACAAGGTAGGTTTAATGGGAGAAAGCTGACTGATCTGCTTTCTGCCTCTGATCCCATCCAGTAAATATCTGCCCACTGAGGGAACGCTCCATCCTCTCTTAGTTGCTGCTAAGATTTATGTCCCTGACTTCTGAATAGCTCTCTTCCAGAGTATCTATTTGTCACCGAGTCAATTGCCCCTTCCTATGATAAAAAGCTTAGGTATTTCACTGCTCACTGGAGGAATTAGTCTTAAGGAAGGATCCTCCCTCCCACACTGGATTTAATAGTCATGTGAAAGCCGGCGATGTGGCTGGAAACTTCACACCGGCTGTAGCCTTTATTTTCAGGAGAGGGTTGAAAACTGCAGCGACCCTTACAATCAGATAAGCTCTCCCTGTAATTGAGACAAAGGCTCCTCCATTCCTCATGACTAATATCCAGGCTGCCTGAAAGGCACGTGGGAGGCGGAACTTGCTCTACAATTAAAGGGGAAATGGAACTGCAGGAAAGGCTCACAGATTTAAATCTGGGAAACTTAGAAATATATTTGCATGTGTGTGTTCCTTTCTGTTGAGTGACACTGTTTGGGTTCTGACAGGACAGAGAACATTTCTATAGGAAATTGGTATCTGTGTGATGCTGAAACCTAACTAATATCAGGTGGCTGTCACCAATGGGCTTTAGTAATGATCAGTGGACACAAGGGCATTTCCTTTCATTAAAAATGATGAATCTGGGCTATTTCATAACTTTCAGATACAGTCAGATTAGTAGACTAGAAAGCATTTCACACTCTCCAAAACAGATCATCCAAGTTCACCATCCCTTGCTAAGTTTCCCACTTCTCTAGCTGGTCCTTAACCCTCCTCTATGTTAACGCTCTTAGTGCAGGTGAGCAACTCACTTGTCTGGGACACATGGAGAGCAACCGTTTGTACATAAAAGCTGAACTGAAAGTCCTTTCAAGCTCTAGTCAGTGCTGGAATAGAACTCTACCACCTAGTAATGAAATGTTTTTCTTTTGGAGAGACAAATATTAATTTGTACTCTGTGGACCCTGCATTTGTATGGATTTCTCTTTCCAACAATGGTGACAACAGGGCCTGAGTTTATAGGACCAAGTAAAATTGTTCAAAATAATCTGCAGCAGTTCTTCAGTTAAATGTTTTAACTAAAGGGAATAGAAAAGAAAGAAGATACACAAAAGAAAACTTTATAAAACTAATCTTTATTTTTCAGTTAGCTAACTTTGTTCTTTGATGGTTTCATACATGTAAGTAATGTATTCTGATTACCCTCACCCCTGCTCTCTCTCATCCACATCAGTCCTGTCAGCTCCCCATAATTCCCAAAAATTGTATTTCCTGAGTTCATTTCTTTTGTGTTGGCATATATACATAACACACACTGGCCATTGCACCTCTACCCATTCCAGTTTCCCTGCTATAGCTGTGTGTGCTCCCATCTCATATGCCTCACACCAATCTCTCTCACACATTTCTGTCCATTCGTTGGTCTTGTTAGCCTCTCTGTTTAACCAGGGCTGCCCGTGTGACCCTGGGTTTAAGGTTATCAGTTAGTGTCTGGTGGGCCCAGCAGCAGGTTCACAAGTGAATACGATGACTTCCCTGTCCCAGAATCTATCAGAGCTTAATTGTTAAATGTCAAAAAATAATTTCATGTTTTGAAAGTAAAGATAAATTTCTTACCTCACTCATTTTCTGTAATTAAAGAGTAATGGACCAGCATTAACCATTTTATATACTGGATCTAGGAACATTTTGTACACTACAGATTTTTGCAGATGTTGTCCATTGATTTAGAAGAGGGTCAGCAAATCATATCCTGGAGGCTCACCAACAAGAGAATCCCACTGCTGGGTGTCCATACCCAGTTCCATACAGGGGCATCTACAACCAGTATGGGATATTCTTTCCACCTGCTCTCACTGTACAGCTACTTAATCAAGTAGGTGCAGTGGAGACCACATATCCCACAAATTAAAATTTTAATGCATTTACTCTCTGTCTCTTTATGGAAAACTTCAGGTCCAGATTTTAAAGATTTGGATAAAATATGAGAATGTGAAGTACCTACTAAAATTTGTGCACCATGAATTTGGGTGTCTGCTGTTTATTTTTATGATTTTAATTTTGCAGAGCATCTTTTCATAGCCATTAATATGTATGGGCCCATTTGTAAGAATGATGTACTGACATCTTCCTTAACCACCTGGAACATATGATGAACATCTTTCCTTTTAGAGAAAAAAAATGAAAGCCAAAGACTACAGTTAGAGATGGATCCTAAGCCTTATTGGTATAAAGTCTGTGTTCTTAAACTTCATGCTAGAGTTTAAGAATGGAAAAACAAAATGAAATAATAAAGTTTGAATGTTCCCTGCCATACTTTGACAGCATTGGATCTATATTTGTAGACATTACACTATCATCACTTTTTTGATAATTAATGTTTAGATCACATAAACCAGCAGTAAAAGCAGATTTTAGAATTCAATAGAGAGGCATCTAAGTAATGCCAAACATGTTTCCAACTTTTAACAGAAAAGATTCATTTTATACTGAATTCCCAGTGTAAAGGAAGGAACAGTAGAGTTTATGTAAGGCTTCGGTTTCTGACTGAAGGAGAACTCAATTCATGAAGTTTTCATAGTGATTATGTAGAGGAGAATCTCAGCCATGAGACCCATTTCAAGACCAAAGGGCATTTGCAATGACAGCAGAGATCTTCAGCTTTCGCCACAGCAACACAGAGACCAGGGAGCAGAGCTGACCCTCTGAGGGCTCCATTGCAGATTATGAGGACGATAGCATGACCAAGAAGTGCAACAGGTCTGCCATTTCAAGGCTCTCTATAAATAAGATTCTGTTTTCAGCATGGAAGAAACTATTTTTAAAAACAACATACTGACAGACACTTTCATATTCAAAGTACTCAGCATTAGTTAAAATTAAATCCTTTATTAACAAAGTGGCTGATGTTGTGAAAACTCTAGCTGGAATTTTCCTCAAGCCTTTGGGAAAATCACTGAGTGCTTTAGACTACTCAAATCAAAGTCTCACTGGAGGACAGGTAACAAGAGCCACTCGGGGTGCTCAGGCTGGCCATCCACTGTGTTTTTATATGAATATTCAGCTATTTTTTTCTCAGGGAAAGGTAACCCCATACTATATAATTCAGATTTCCCTTTAGTTGCTGGGTCAGAAGCAATGTGCCCCGCCCCTTTTGGTCACAGTCTGTAACACGTATCACAGATTAGTTGCTTCAGCCACAAATTCTTACTGAGTTTGGAAGAGCAGAAAGGCCCAAATCAAAGTGTGACTGACTAGATTTCTGGTGGAATCTCCCTGGTTCTCCAAGGATACCTTCTTGCTGGATCCTCGTGCTGCAGAGAGATCTTCCCTGTCTATTCCTCGCTGCTTTCAAGGACTAGTTATTGTTCATGTGCTGCAGCTTGTGAAGTATCCTCATTGGGGCTTTAGAATCTCACCAGTAAACATCTGGTTATAAAATTTTTCCATCTTTCGAACGAGAAAGTACTTAGGTTAAGAGACGAGCAGGAAGGAGCCGGCATTTAGGCCAGGTTGTATTCTGGGAAGTGACGTGGACTGTGGACACGTCTCCAGCGCCCTGCTGCTGTGTTTTATGTGTTGCTTGGAATCTTTGGGGTTGTGTCCCCTACCCCCATCCCCCCAGGGCAGATCTGACTGACCGACTGCTGAAGTTTTTGTCTCTTGGTCCACAAGTTGTTCGGAATGGTCCCTGATAACTGGTCTTCAGTCTTGGCATTTCATCTAGGACCACCACGAGAAATGGGCGCCTCGAGCCCTTGACTGTATATTGCGCGTCTCATCTGTGAAGTGCTTCCCGCTACATAGAACTAGCTCAAAAGACTGTACATATTTACAAGAAACTTTATATTTGTAACAAAAAAAAGGACATTGAATTGGTTTCTACTTTTTTATTGTAAAAGGTGCATTTTTCAACATTCACTTTTGTTTTCAACGGTGGTAGCTGTGGACAGCCATCTCCGCCGGAGTGGGGAGCTCTCTGGGTGACCACCGAGATGCCAGCAGGAAATAATCGTAACCCGAAATCGCAGTCAGAAGCTTATTAGCATCTATAAGATTCTAGGTCTCCAAAAGTACAGGCTTTTTTTCTTCATTACCTTTTTTATTCAGAACGAGGAGAATTCATGGACAGTTCCAGATCTACCTCGAGAGGAATGAACTTTGTTGTTGAACAAATAGTGAAATAAAGCAATGATCTCAAAAAAATAAAAATAAATAAATAAATAAATAAATAAATAAATAAATAAATAAAATAAAAATTTTCCATCTTTGCTGTTCAATCCAATGTCCTTCATGCTTGGAAACTATATTCATTTCTTCCATTTCAGCAGAGTCCAAAGTCTTGATTGTTCCAAGGTCAACTCTCAAGTTTAACGTCCAAAATTCCCTCTAAATGTGATTTTAATCAAACAAAAGTAAGACTTGAGGTGTGATTTTTCTGAGGAAAGTCTCTCCAGCACTGAGCTTCTAAGCCAAACTAGTCATGTGTCCAAAATGCAATTTTGGCTCAATGTTTTTCAAGTAGATACTTAAATTCTACAATTTCCATTATTTCTTTTTAAAATTTATGTTCACCCAAGTGTCAGATAACTAACTTGCACAAGGCACAGATGGACCAAAAAAAAGCCTAAAGAATGCTTCAGATATTACATTGTAATAGTGAATTAATTTGCTGAAAATTATTCTCCATCAGAGATCCAAATAGAGAGAAGAAATGTGGAAGAAAGCAAACCACACTTGATTGTTTCAATAGCAAGAAAAGAGCACAAGTACCCATGTTGTAGAAATGAATGTTCTAAGTCTTGTGGACTGAAACTGACAGGTGAGAGGACCGTGTCCAGACAGGGCACGTGTAAGTCTAGCGTCACAAAGTTTGTTCACTTAGTAATGGGGAAGGGCAGACTGTCAAGAGCCTAGCCACGAGGAGTAGTGATGTAGGAGTGTTTAGAGAACAGCATGAAGATTTTAGTGCTTGGTGGAGATTTTAGACTTTGTTTTTTTATGCAGTGAAGATTGAAAGCCATTAAAGGCTTCTGAGCATTGAATAGTATTAGCAGAACCATGCTTTTATAAAGATCAAACCTGCAGGGACATGGGTACCTGAAGACAAGAATCTATTAACTTCATAAAGGCAGTGATTTTTACCAGCTTGGTCCCTTGTTCTCCTGTCGCCTATATCTCAATAGGTGCTCAATAAAATCCTTATTGAGTGAATGAATCAATTTCCTGGTTTTGTGAGGGCCATGCAAGGAAAGTCAACTTTTATTTGAGATACAACTATAAATCGTGGGAGGAATGCAGTTGTGGGGAGGTAGACCGAGAGAGAATCGCCAGCTGTGTGGACAGAATGAAGAATGATTTTTAAAGTGCGTGCTCTGTTCAGTTGTATGCGGCTGGCTTTAATCCCCAGTTATAAACATAGATCAGAATTGGAATTGAATAAGAAAGGCAGAGAGATTATATCATGCAATCATAAAGCCCAAAATTCATAAAGGGGACAAGTGACCCAAACATGCTTTTCAGAGGTGTTTCAGAGGAGAATGAGTGGGAACAGTAGCTGGGAGTGGCTGTGAGATTGACAGTTATCGACTCTGCTCAGCAAGTTTGGCTTTGGGAAGGAGCACAGTTGGCTAAGTGGCTTGCAATCCCTGTCACCACTGGCCCAAGAATCTGAGCCAGCAAGAGCCTAAAACGGGGTAGAAAGGGACAGGGCAGCTACTGGCCTGTGGTTGGATCCAACTGCACCTTCCAGAAACACAGACCCATGAGGAAATTATTTCTGCCTTTTCTTCATCTGTGGGGACAGAGACTGGAATGCATAAAAATATATTTTATCCTCCCTTTTGCCTGGTGTGTTTATACCTGCCAATTAAAAAATAAAAGCCCACTGAAGATGAGATAAATGAGCCCCTGACAGTGTGAGGGAACTCTTCCGTCTGCTTGTAGCGATGCCTCTGGTTCTGTCACAGTAACAGTGAGGGAAGAACAGCAGCTCCCTAGCGTTCCCCTCCAAGAAGGAAAACCATTTTCTCACCTCCATCCTAGAGAGAGACTGTATGTGAAATACACAGGGAAAGCAAGACCTGGATTTTAAATTCTAAAACTATCAAAAGCTGGTTAAATAAAAGGATAGGATTTAGCAGTCATTTGGGGTTGTAATCTGGTCCAGCCTGATTACTGAAAAATCAAAAGGAATTCTTTTAAAATTCGGGTTTCTCCTCTAACTTCTCTTAAGGATTATTACAGCCAAATGACTAGTTTTCACACATAATTTTTTTTCTTAACTCATGCATGAATGGCTTCTGGGTTTTTTCCCATCTATATTTAAGGACAATTTTAGGAAGCATCCAACTTCACCATTTTGCTTCTTCCACTCTTCGCACCTGACCCCTTTTACAAGATCTGCTCAAAATGCATCTTTGTGATGTTGGATGCCATTTGGCATTTTTAGCATGGTTAGAGTATAATTGCAGAATTTTGTTTTTCTTAATTGTGAAAGAGACAGATATTTATCCATGTTTTTTTTTCTATTTCATGTCTAAAAATACATTCAGTTCTTCAGCAAATGTTCAGTTCTCTGACTAACACTGACAAGAACCATGTGAGTGAAAGTGGGACGCATGGTAGCTTGTGTCGGGGGGAAACCTGGGTCTAGAAGGACCTCTCACTCTATTCAGGCTTCATTCCAGGGATTCTGTGAGCATGCTCAGAGAGGTGGCAGCTGCCGTCAGCTCACACAGGAAATCCAAGTCTTCAAGAAAATGTAGACTGTGCTGGTTATTTTGCTTTTCACTCATCACTGAGTACCACAAGACATTGTGGCCTTCCCAGGGTCACTGTTAGATGTGAGTTGGATATATGTGAAATGATGATTGAAGGAACTGTACCCACTCAAGGCAAATTGTTGATTATGTATTTTTATGCAAACAAAAAGAGACAAAATAACTTTCATGAAGATGGAGATTATTAAATATCAGAACCTAGATCCCATTGTAGATAAACATATTTTCAATAGATACACAAAAACAGAAGAAAAATGCTATATAGATAGCTGAACTAATATGCAATAGAAGACACCTTGTCTAATTAGCGAGACTGGCTTTGATCATCGTTCTTGATGATTCTGAGCTTTCTATACTGAGAATGAAGAAAATATTTAAATAGTAACAATGAAGGTAGACTGCTAGGCATATTGAAAGATATCCTGTGGCTCTCCTCCCCTCTGAATTGGACATTTGAATAGAATGCAAGAAACTTAAACCCAAAATGGATGCATTTCTCCATCTTTCTCAAAGTCCTTTGATTTGTAGCATCAATCCTGGAATCATTTTTCTCAGATGCCTGTGAGCTCACAGCATTACTGTATAGTGAGCTACATTCAGCTACTGCCCCAGCACCATGCTCTCAAAGATAGTTCAGAGGTTGGAGCTAAGCAACCTCAAATAAGCTTTAAATGTTACATGTATTCACTCATGCATGTGTATTGTTAATTGGTGTTTTGTTTACTTTATGGTTAATTTTATGTAGATATGCCATGTAAAATATTCACTTGGCAGTCTTTACTGAAATCTTGCTTATGTTTTTACTTTAATATCTGCAATTATCATGCTCCAGTGCAGTTTTTGCACAAATTGTGTAATTGGTGCGTCTTCTCCATCATTGTAGGAGAGGATGTCTCCTTCATTCGTTCATCCAATTCAACACCCTCTCATTGCACATCAAATTTATGTTCACTCCATTTTTTAAGTATTTTGGAAATTACATCATATGTCTTGAGTTTTCAACAGTTTATAGTTACTGGTGATTAAAATTACTACACAGGTAAAAATAACCATAAATAAGCACATTTTGTGGTAATTATAATATTTGACTTGAAACTAAGGAGTCTTTGTGATGGAGATTCTAATTGAAATGTGTTTTTGAAGCATGAACAATAAGACATACCATTAGACCTGGGCTAGATGGCTCAGTAGTTAAGAGTGGTTTCTTTGCAAGCATGAAGACATGTGTTCAAATCCTAAGCACCCACGTAGGAAGCCATGCCTGGCTCTGTGTGCCCATAGCCCTAATATTTGGCAGCTGAGATGAATAAATCACTGCCAAGTCAGCCTAGCCAAAGCTGTGAGCTTTCAGGTTCGTGAGCAATGCTGTCTCAAAACATGATGGTAGAAAATCATAAAGGAAAATACCCAATGTCCATCTTTGGTCTCTGCATATGTATGCACAGGCATGCACAGCTAGTGTTCACCCACACATTAATGTCTATATACCATGTACACACAATACAACACATGTTTACTATACACATTATACATTAAATACATACGTGCATAACCAACTAAATAAATTGATCATTTTAATGAATGAATCAGAATATCAAGAATGGGTAAACTCATGCTGAATTGTATGTAGCAGTCAAGTCTCCATGTGGAAACTTCATGTAAATCTAACTGAAAGCCAAGAAGTAGGAAGCATCTGGCATCTGGTGATGCAAGTTCAGAAGCTGAGGGAGTGGATGAGATGGTGGAATGTATATTGATTAAACATACAAATTCCAAGGGAGATTTGGGGAAATGACTATTAAACGTGGATAACTGTGGGGAAAAGCCAGGCACTGTTACTGGAAAAGAGGTGGGAACAAGAGAAACAAGCATGGCTATGCCTTTAGATCATTGGAAGCTTGGGGACAGGACTGTTCTGGGCCATTGCACTGGAAGTTAAGTGAATGCTAGTGACTTTACTAGAAGCTTCCATTGATATCCCAGCAGTCAGATGTAGTTTATAGAGATGCTCAGATTGAAAGGGTAGAGAAAGAGCATCTGGGAGAGCTGAGGGAGACATGCGAAGGGAAGGTTGCATTCGTTTTTTAGCACATGAATTCTGATAGATTTGTCTGTGTTACTAAACTTTTCCTGGGACCCTGACTCTTTCATCTGTTTTTCCATCCAAACAATTCATAGGAATTTTGCTTTATTGACAAGTTCTCAGAGCATTGGGCCTGCCAGTGGAAGCGTGACAGGAAGCCGAAGCATCAGTAATGGATCAGGTCCACTTTCCTAACTTCCACTCGATCTGAGCCGGTGACATTTACAGCTCTCACATGGGAGGCTGAATGAAGAATAAAGGAATGTTTGGACCACAGCAAACTGTGCTCAGAAAACAGGCTAAAACCCCAAGGAAATGTTCCCTCTCTTCTGGCTAATACATGCAATTCAGCTTCACAATCAAAACATCCAGAGTTGGATGTTAAAATGCACATCTATAGACTGTGTCCATGGAATCCACACCCACCTGCAGAACTCTTGTTGATTTTGATCATTTTCCCCAAAGATGATGTTTTCTAAAGAGGACCAGATGTATCAGATGTTTGATTATTAAATGGAAGTACACTGACCTTTTAAGTCCTCATCTAATCTTAAATGCTAGAAGTACTCGACAGCATTTCAGAGTCCTTCTTAGCCATGATTCCAACAGGTCTGTACAACATAGAAAAAAAGGAGTGTCTTGAGATATTAGACTTGAGAAACTGAGTATATCTGTCCTCAGGATTCCCATGGCCCAGTAGCTTCTTCTAATGGCCTTGGAAGTTTAACAGTAAGGATGTGTGAATTTCTTTCTCCTTAATCCAGTGTTTCTCGGGCCTCTGGGAATTGCTTCCTCTGAAACCTTGCTTTGGAAACAGTCTATAAAATCAGTTGCTTCTGCTGACTTTCCATCCTGCCTCTCCTGTTGCAGTCTTTACTCTTTCTGTGCATAAAGAGAAACTCAACAGTTCTCAGTAGTAGTTCACAGACATATCAATGTACATCCTTAGCTATAGAATATAGATAAATCTTTGGAAAGTGTCTGTCAGAAAACTAAACTTGATTTCTCCCCCAAAGCAGCAAATCCTAAGAGACCTGTGAAGACAGTGAGCAGGAGGTTTTTTACGGCTTGTCAGTGCTGACATGGGAGCTTCTCCTGAAGCTTGCAGACAGAAAGTGCAGCTCAGTGGTTCAGATGCTTGACTGGCATACTGGGGCCCTGGGTAAGACCCATATTGCAAAAACAAAAAAGAGATATCAAGTAGAAGTTTTAATAAAATTTAAGCTGAGAGTTTTAATTCCATAGAGAAATGTTGCATTAGGTGGTCTCCTCATGCATTTCCAAATTATCAATTAATTTAGTAGGCAATGCGTCATGTCTTATATTTCTAGCATATGACACAGAACATGGTTCACACACACAAAGCAGTCAGTACCATGTGTTGCACATGGTGCTAGTGAGATGAGAGCAGGAAATTTTGAGTATATGATCCAACTTGTCAGTTAATACTGAGTTCCTGAAACAAAAAAATAGGAGATAGTTGATTCACTAATTCTATGCCATATTTGTAATGTACATCACACATTTATGAAATCATAATTTAAAAGTAAGACCAAGATATCATCAATTTCACAATCTGAAATCTTTTGAATGGTTATATTATTTTGTTTTTGGCCTCTTGGGGGGTCTTTTATACTATTTCTGTTTATGCTTTGAGAATTTTATATACACATACAATGTATTTAGATCATAGTCCCCTCCTTACTTTTCCCCCTCCAAATTCTGGACCCCTACCTCATGTCCCTCTTCAAAATTCATGTCTTCCCCATAGTTTTGTACCTCACTAAGTCCAAATTGTGCTGCCCTTGTATGCATGAAGGTGATGTCATACACTAGAGCATGATCAATCTACCAGAGATCACTACCACTAAAGAAACAGGCTTTCCCATCCTCAGATGCTCCCAACTGTCTGTAGTCCCTCAGCTGGGAGTTTTGTCTCTTCCCATTCCCTGCCAGAATCCTGACTGGCTTGATCTTGTGCAGGTAACCAGAGCTGCTGTGAGTACATGAGTTCAGAGGTCCCACCATGTCCAGAGACACTGTTTCACTCCACTGTTTCCTGACCTCTGGCTCTTACAATCTTTCTACCCCTCTTTTGTGACGGTCCCTGAGCCTTGGAGGAGGGTGTGTGATATACATGTTGGGCTGAGCACTGCACCTGACTCATGAAGTTTACATTCTTTATAATTACTGATGTATACCCATGTACCATGAAGAGTGGAGACAGGAACTTGATTTATTGATACCTTCATGATTAGGGTTGAGCAGAAGACTGATCACTGTCTAAAGTGAGTCTCCCTTTTCTCAACCTTTTTTCACATATAAGCACAATAAAGCACTGAAATATCAAAGAAGTTATAGCTTTGACCTTCAGGCCACCCTGATGTTAAGTCCTAGCTGATCTGATACCTTAGGGCTGTCTCATTGTGTGTGCTGCTGAGCAGAAGCCTCTAGAAGACCCTGAATATGAAAACAGTATGTCATAGCCACCTGTCCCTGCAGACGACTCCAGCAGCAATTGTTATAGGGAAATCCAATTTTGCCTGCTCCACTGGTGGGAGCCAAAAAGAAACAGGGTAATTTTTTAAATGAAATTTCTTCCTAAAAATAAATACAAATATAAATAAAAAATGAGAAGAAAAAACCCCAAGAACTTATGTTTCTGTAGCACAAATACATTGTTCTTTATATATATTATTGTTCTAACCAAAGTATTATCCTTAATTAGCAACAGTTGTATTAAGTGAAAAAGAAACCACAAAAGCATATTTGCTGCATTTTCTCTGCTTCTTAGAGAAGACCCTGAGTGATTTTTGGGGACATGTGCCTTCAGACCTCAGGTGCTAGTGAGCACAGAGCTGGGTCCAGTCAGCAGGTGCTGGTGCTGTACACCAAAGCTGAGAACAGGTGGGTGCCTGGAAGGGCATGCTTTCCCTATTCTACCAAACAAGTTGTTTCCAAAACTGGAAGGGATGCTGGAATATGACCACATAAAGACTGAAGAGCAGAGTCACTTCCTGACTTAGACTTTTATTAACATGAACTGTAACCTTGATCTTTTATCCATTAAATTCCTGAAACCACGAATCCTTGTAAAGAACACAATGCAGAAACTTCATATTTTCTGATCCCCAGTGTTTCTTAGAAACACAGAAGTAAAAATTCTAACCATGACAAAAGCATGCTTAATTACTGCTCATCTTTCTTTTCATGATCTAATTTTTATATAATTATCTTATAAAGACACACTCAACACTCACACATGCACAGGCATAATCACATATACTATTCAACAAACACACACTCAACACACAAGCACTTGCATAGACATAATCCTGCATACACTCAACACAGAAACATATGCCTAGATACAATCATGCACACCCCACACACAAACACACCACTGTACAGCTGCTGGTGATGAGTCAATCAAA
Organism: Peromyscus aztecus; assembly: GCA_902168405.1. Taxonomy (NCBI): domain Eukaryota; kingdom Metazoa; phylum Chordata; class Mammalia; order Rodentia; family Cricetidae; genus Peromyscus; species Peromyscus aztecus. Next base: position 31,080 of record CABHPQ010142531.1, read on the forward strand.
CCAAGATTTAAATATAATTAAATAATAAACTATACTAAAACATTTGCGAAAATTAAGAACTTTTAATTCTGTTTAATAACCTATCATAATAACAATATATAAACTGGTCTATTTCATAACATTTTGGAAAAAACTTAAAATGCTTTTCAAAAGTGTACCTTCGAAGATTGAGAAGCCTTACACATTTCCCAGACGGTGTGTAAACACACTTAAACACGGTGGCTGTGTGAAGTCTGCATCTGGCACAAGCAGAAGACAAAACCAGACCACAAGTTTTACTCACAAAAGTTTTGAAAAATCCTTGCCACCGCTACCACAGCAGAGGGAGTTGCAGCTTAGATGTGTAGACTTACTTCCACAGACTGTGATTTTATCTCTCTTCCAAAAATCATACCCTAGCTCTTGACAGCACCATTGTGAAAAGCAAGCACTGGCCACTTCCATCAACGCCTTATTGTTGGACCAACTAGTGTTTATCCTATGGAAACCATACATGATGGAAACCGTGCACAATGCAGTTACTTTTCCAACTGGCAATTCAGAGTTGCTGTGTCGCTTTATAGTAAAGCCGTGCCCCTTGACATTAGAGTCTCTACCCATCTCCCAGAGAATCTCCTGGGCACTCTACTATCCTCTCTTAGAAATTCTCACTTAGAAATCTCTTGGCTTTTATCAGATTTGATTTTGAAGTTAGTGTTGGATTCTCTCTCTTAAGGGTAACCTCCAAATCAATAAAGCAAGTTTTAATTCTTATTGAAACTGTTCATTTCTTCCCTTAATGAGTTTTGTTAAGTTGCTGAGGTAAAGGTCTCATATTTCTCCAGTTAATCACATCTTCTATTAATGCAAGAAGTGTGTGAGAACCTACAGGCAAAGCCCAGTGTGTGAAGTGAACACAATGGGCAAAGCTTCCTTCCTCATGGAAATTTCATGGCTGTAGGAAAGGCTGCTGGTAATACATAGCGTTCTGGTGAATCGCGTGGTATGTGAGAAGGGACATGAAGGGGATGTGGTAATGTTTTGAAGACAGAGTAACAGCAGAGGTGGGAGAGAGCTTCATTTAAACATGACTCTAGGGTTGCATGGCCTCGGGGGGTGGCATTTGACCGAGTATGTGTAGACAGAAACAGACTCAGGCACACAGGAGTTTGGAGGAAGCATTCAGTACATAGTCAGCAGCCAGGATGGTCCCCAGTGCAGGAGCCTCGCACCTGGAAGGGCTGGAGATGCTGATGAGGCTGGAACAGAACGGAAGGGACAGAGTCTGAGTAGCTGTAACCCCAAAAAATGCAGGAGGCTAATCATGAGGCTTGGGTCTTAAGGAAAACCTCCCGGTCTCTCTTACATTACACCCTATGCAGGCTGTACAGTGACCCTTCAAAACTTGCCTGGCTCCCAGATGATCTCTCCATCAGGGTTCACTCTGAGGAGAAACAGACTCATAGAAAGGGCAACTGGCTTCCGTGGGCCTTGCTTTGCTCCGCTCAGCATCAGTAAGTGGGAATGAGGAGGAGATGGTAGAGTAGTGAAGAGCTGGGGAAATGGCACTAACACTGTCTGCAGCCTGGTGCTGTGCACACAGGCATAGTGTGGCTTAGTTCCTCTGAACTTCTCTCATTGATGATGATTTCATCTCTCCAGAGGAGCAAAGTTCAGAGAGATTACATGATTCCTCCAAATCAAGGAGTGGGTGTGGGTAGGAGTGGTAAAGATGGCTAATAGTGGGGGTTTTTAAAAACATCAATAAAAGCATCTTGAGCACATGTATGAAAAACTAGATCATCGAATGTGGACATGTCCTAATGTAGGAGATCTGTGGTTTCCATGCTCTCCTACAGCCACCAGTCATTTCTGGAGAAGGGAACCAAGAGGAAACAGGCATGAGACAGTTAGCTCTGCAGACATGTCAGCCTTGCCCTGAGTTTTTTCAGCTCTATCTCATCCCTGAGTTATGGTGCCTGGATCCTGATCTGTCATTCTCCCCCATCTCTAGGTTTCCTCCACATTTCTCTGCCTTCCATAACCTGACTGCACAGTTGGTAAATTGGTCAACTGTACCAAGCTTGGCTTTCTGTGGGTTTCTCAAATCCGTGCCCTGTAAACACCCACGCGGTGCCCCCTCTTCCTCCTCACTAGATGCTTCTGGTCTGGATATAACTGCATTGACTCGACACTGAGAGGTCTTTGCTTGTGCTGTGTAGGGTCTGAGACTGAGTCTGTGCTCAGTTCACTGCTTGGACTTGAGACAATGCTTCAATACCCACCTCTTTCCACTGTATCTCTTTTTAATATTGGCCAGACCTGCCATTTCTAATGATTTCATACCAACAAGGGTCATGTTCTACCAGAAGCCCCTAGGTGGTCCTCAAACACTAACAAGCACCCAGAATTCTCTCAAGACTCAGAGCTTCCAATGAGCAGAAGTGAAGCAGGATCACTGGCCCCTACTGTATTCTAGAAGTGTCATGAGTGTCTCTCTGTCTGTCATGCTGGACAAGCCTTGCTGTGCTTACCACAATGGGCCACTATGAGAACTGCATCAATTTATGAATTTACTACAGATCCTTCTTACAGCACAGCACATATTACTGAGAGGAGTCTCATGCCATATGCTTCATTTAGGGCCTGTGCATCTTTCAGATATGTTTATGATCATGCTGGGGGGTGAGGTGGGTAGTGGTATCTCTTGGTGTTTCCCCCAGTGGCTTAATGCTGTATTTAGATCCTCCTAAACTCTTAGCAAGTGGCTATAGCGTAAGGGCAGGACCAATCCTTCCTCAGAGAGGTGGATCCACAGTTTACTGGTTTTGTGAATCTATTAGCATGTCTTGAATGTGAAGATCCTCAGGACCTATACACCTACATGCACACTGCATGCACATCACATGTGCATACATATACATACAAAAAATGAGAGAGAGAACATAAAGAGGTGGGGACTGAGTCCTTCTAAAGTCAAAGCCATTACAGGAGATGAAAGTCCAGGGATGGGAGCTTTCCTTTACATTCCACAAAACGAACCTACCTAGGGGTAACACACAGAAGCCATTACCAAAAAGAACAGCCCTTGTGAACTCTGGCCAGTGTCTGAGTTCCTGGTGCAAGCTTCTAACTTCTGGCTCTGATTCAGTTACTAAAATAACAAATGCCTTTTTCCATTATGTAATCTGAACTGAGATTCTGTCTCATAGAAAGAGAGAGCATCATGTGTGCTGGAGAAATATCTCAGCAGATAAGAGCGTATGCTGCTTTTGTGGAGCTCAGCTCCCAGCACAAGCTTCGGGATGCTCACAATTACCTAAAACTTCTGCTCCAGAGGGATCAATCTGGCCTCCATGGGCACTACACACAGTTGAGCACACATAGATGCAGACCCACATAAATAAAATTAAAATAAAATCTTTCTTTAAAGGAAGAAAACTGTCGTTAGAGCTGATGCTGCATTACACCCTTCCGGAGTCACACCCTTCACGAAAGCACTTGCCATATCTCTGGAATGAGCAGAGCTCAATCAGAGGGGCTCAGAAAAAGGCTTTCTGCTGGCTCCAAAACTAGACAGAGGTAAAAAAGCCCATACCTTATGATTACTGACCAAAAACCCACAAAAGAATCACTGAGAGTCTGGATTTCATAAGGAACAAAAACACATTCCAGCTAACGTCTGACAGTAACAGCTGTAGTTCAATAAAGATCACATGAGCACTATTCGAGTCTCCTGAATACCAACTCCAAGCAGCAGACTTTATGCTCAGACATCAGTACTCAGATGCTGTCTTCCATACATTCTTCAGCACATGTCCACTTGCTGATGACAGCACTTCTGGTATTTTCTTTTCAGATTAGAAGGTGACAGACACAAGAGAAAATGCCATTTATTAGAAGAAGAGGGGCATTGAACAGATAGATTCAGCTCTCCTCTCATTGTGGTGACAACAGAGACATTGGCCTCCTTTGGCATATTCTCCAAAGCTTTAAAACTATTAAAACTGTGATGTAGCCAATACTAATTAAGGGATGTATCAGAAAGAAAGGATGATAAACTTTGACCAATGCAGTATCTCCCGAGAGAAAAATAACAATAATAACAAAACCCAAACTGTGGATCTCAGAGAATGAGCTCCACAAGTAAAGTTTTGAGAGATCCTGGACAAACTATCATTGTGATTTAAAAGACTTATTTTTATTACTTTTCAATGTGTGTCTGTATATGAGTGCAGGTGCCCACAGAAGCCAAAGTTATGAGATCATTTGGAGCTGGCATTACTGGCAGTTATGAGCCATCTGATCTGGTGCTGGGAACACATCTCTGGTCCTTTGCTGGAGCATCACATGCTCTTAGCCCCTAAGCCATCTCCCCAGTCCATAATATTGTGTTTTTAAATATCTGTTTTGATTTAATATGGAATAGAAACCAATTAAACTGAAGTTTTTTTTAATGTATTTAAAACATGCAATTACATGTTCCTAACGAAAGACTAAGTGGAAAACTAAAAGGGTCATGGAAATAGCTGACAAGTGGCAAGTGGTAAGCCCATTCATTTCCTGAGCTCTCATCAGGACCATCATGCTGGGGCTGCATTCATAACGAATAAATCATTGAAAATAGGACACTGGGAGAAAATATTGTGTAAACAAAGAGTCTGGTGTCCTTTAGACCAAGACCAAGCACATTGGCTGACCCACATTGAATTGAAGCTTTTGTGGCTGGTTGAAGCCTCCCCAGGTTGCATCTTTTCAAAACACCCTGACTTGTGTTCCCAACCAAGAAATAACCAAACCACATATAATCTTTCAATCAAATGACTGAAAAGTTGGCCAAGCATCTAAAACAGCAGTTTGGGAGATGCTGGATACTTAGCAATGGAGGATGCTGATTCCACAGAAGTAGGGAAGAAATGAGAGTCCTGTGGCCACAGCTTCCTTTGCTGAGAGGCTGTGAGGCAGAGTGAGATACAGGCAACCTCTGAGGCTCTCTGGGGGGGAAGCAGAATCCAGGGGGAGCCGGAGGTGGGGAGCAGGGGTTCAGGGGGACAGTCGGACACCTGCAGAGTGACCCCTTTGCTGGCAAAGGCTGGAGAAGAAACTCACAGCAGGATCTAAATTGTGTCACTTGGTGTAGGAGGGAGGATTCCTAGGTCTAGATTGACCTTTATGTTGGTCTCACTGCAGGGGAGGGACGAAATCTTAAAAGCCAGTTTTCAAGTAACTTAAATGCATTTAAAAGCCAAGAAGGTTTTAAAAACAATGTCCATCAAACAAAGACACATTACATGTCACCCAATGAAAACACGGAGCATGCAAACAACTTCTTACCCTGGTGTGAACTGTGGTCCACCCACTCACGACTCATCGACCTTCAGTGCTTCTTCTTGCTCTTCTGCAGAGCCTAGCGCACCTATTGTTTTTCTCTGAGCCCTTTCCCCGCCACCTTCACAAGGCACTTCAGATCTCCAACAAAGTGGAGGCCGTGGACCACGATTGATACCAGAGACAGAATTCTTGAGACAGGCAAGATTGTTGCTGGCACATTAATGCCAAAAATGCTATAGACACTGTAACATGCAGGTCAGTGCACACACATGCACACATAGATGCAATGTGCACACATGTGCACAGAGTCACAACATAAACAGATACACTTACATACAACCACACAAACACATTCATATACACATACATTCCAATACTCCCACACACACATTACCCAGTACACAGGCATGTACCTACATAGACACACATAAATGTGCCCCTGATCCCTGTAAAGTGTCTGTGTTTCTCTTGTGTTTATTTTGTGCCTGTGTTGACAACACACAGGGATCTTGCTTGGCCTCATGTTCTAAGTTCCCCAGTAATGACTGGGGCAGAATTGCTTATGGGTAAGTATTTTGAGATTGCTTACTGACACCTACCATGTCAGGTCAGGTACAACCTAGAGGGAGTCTGTGCAACTCTCTTGTGCCCTTGGACTGAGTAATCCCCAAGTGTGGTGTGAGAATAAAGGAAAAGGTTTTAAAAGAAAGTCAGTACGGATACTGGGGTCAGCAGTCTGCAAGATGGGGATTGTAAGCACATATTTCGTTACTGAAATTCTCTTACAGCTAATAAGATAAATCGACTTACTTAAATCTGTAAGAGGATCAGGGGTTTTGTGTAAATTAGTAAAATCTTAGTGCCTCTGATTTCCTTCTGTCATACCATAAATAAATTAACACTTTTCCACAACCTGCTAGCTTCCTTTCACCTCCAACACTGAAAGTATATTTTTCCTTTGGATAACCAACTGCCAACCCCCATTGCTAAATGCAAAGGGAACCTCTTTATACATTTTAAGATTCCCTGTGCATGTGCATGTGCCTGTGTGTGTGTGTGTGTGTGTGTGTGTGTGTGTGTGTGCTTGTAAATGTACATGCATGCACGTGTGTGCACACAGAGGCCAGAGGGCAAAGTCAGGTATCCTCCCCTATTTGCTCTTCATATTTTGAGGCATGGTCTCTGAACCTCAAGCTCACCAGTTAGGCTAGACTGACTAGCAAGCTGGGCTACCCATCTGCAATTTGCCAGTGCTGGTGTTATAGTTATGTGCCCTTGTGCCTGGGTTTTAAGTGGGTTTGGGGACCCATTTCTCCTGCTTTCATGGAAAATGCTTTACTAGCAGCCAACCCACAGGTCTAAGGAAATAGTTTTAACAGTTGATTTCCTGAAGCAAAAGGAAACAGAAGCAGAAAGACTGTGAATAACTATGCTCACATTCATACAAATCACAACAAACTTGAAGTTTAGAAACATCCAAACATATATTTGGTAAAAATAAACAACCAACCAAAAAAAACCCATCAGAAATATGGGTCTAGTTCATTTTTGTCCAATGTTTTCTCTCCTTAATAGATCCTCTGGCACAACAAGTATGTCAAAGATAAAAATCCCAGCTGTTGAATAAAGTCAATAATTTTCTCAGCCAGGACTTACAGGAAGTGTATTCGAGTAGGCTTGTAGTGTTAATGTCATTGTTAGGACATGTTAAACAAGGGTTTGCAACAAAAGATGCTTTCAGCCACAGAATACTAGAACAGCAGGAAGTTTAGGAGCAGAAAAGCTTACAAGGAACGTCTTTCATAGATCAGACACTTTAGTCAAACCAGAAAAGGACTGTGTACATTCCATGCCCATCACCCCAGCACAAAGAAAGTTGAGGCAGGGGGATTTCAGTAACTGGAGTTGTAGTGCACTCTCTACTTCAAAAGAGTCAGCATGAGTATAGCACCATTGAACTACTTTTCCAGCCAAGGTTTGATTGACACAGATTAAATTTCTTTGCATGCTTTTCACAATTCTCTCCTATTAGTGCAGACAACCTAGCCAATGCACAAAACTGCATTAAGGCCAATTTTATCAATACATTTATATCAATAAAAATTCTAATTAGAGCTTTATAATACTCTCAAGTTTAGTGTTCATAATGATGCTGTAGAGTGGACTTTGGCCTTGTCCTTATGAAGAAAGTGACCATTGGAAGTTAAATGTTATCTGAGGGGTGGGGACGTGGCTCAGTTGTTAAGTACCCATGGGCCTGAGTCTGATGCACAGCTTCCACACAGAGACTCGGGTGCAGTGGTCATAGTAAGTACTTGTAACCCATACTGCAGAAGGAGATCAGGACAGGGGTATCCTGGGTCTGTTCATCAGCCTGGCTCAATTGGATACAGTTCAGTGAGAGAATATGCCTCAAAAAATAAGGTCATTTCTTGGCCAGGCTGAACTAGATTTAGGACCCACCTGGGCTACATGGGAATATCCTGTCTCGAAATAAGAGTTTAAAAAGGGATTTCTTGAGCCAGGCGTTGGTGGCGCACGCCTTTAATCCCAGCACTCGGGAGGCAGAGGTAGGTGGATCTCTGTGAGTTCGAGGCCAGCCTGGGCTACCAAGTGAGCTCCAGAAAAGGCACAAAGCTACACAGAGAAACCCTGTCTCGAAAAACCAATAAATAAATAAATAAATAAATAAATAAAAAGGGATTTCTTTATCTGTTTTAATGCTAGTCATGCTGCTCAGAGCTCTATGCATGTGGCACAGCAATGTAGCATGGAGTTAGTTATGGCCCCAGCTCTTGGTCTCATTTATTTAGTTATTGAGACAGTATCTTGCTATCTTGCTACAAGCTAGCTCAGGTTGACCTTGTATTTGTAATAACCCCTCCTTTCTCCTGGATGTTGGACTGAGGGGTGTGAGCCAACAGACCTAGCCTTTAAACACAATTGTAAAATGTCCTTAAGTAAGACACTCAAAGGCCATAGTTTTATAATACACAGAAAAGAAAATTAAAATAGGAAAGAAGTGAGTGGATTTCCTACAGGCAATCCCCCAATTGTTTAGTTTTGCTACAGGAACTTATGATACAAATAGACCAGTAGAGTCAGGTTCCATTATCCAGGCATACCATGAAGAACAGAGTATATCACTCACATAGGTCTCCGGGTCACAAAGCTAATACGGCAGGACAGTACCATGAAACCCCTTGAATCCTGAGGTGACAGATACTCACATGGGCTGTGATTCACATGGTCTCTGTAGAACATCTATAGCATTGTTAGCCAAAAACCAATTAGAATACTAAAAATCCCCTCACTGCCTGTGGGACTGACAGGACTGAGGCAGGGGGATTTCCATGAGAGTTATTCAAGAGAACTATGCTATGAACTCTGCATCCTCACCAGTATTTGAAGTCCTAAATCTTTCCCATTTAGGACGTTAGTGGATGTGTAGTAATGTTTCCATTAGCCTTTGTCTGATTAAGTCTTTTTTAAGGTGAGTAGGCTTGGGGCTGTCAACAGAGGCACAGGCACACCCACCTCTCTGATGGAGACACGTGAATTTCACTGTCATGAAACCCCTCACGATGTCCACTTCCAGTGCCAGTCAGCCTACCTACCCAGCACCTGACAGAAAATTCATGTTTTCAACCTGATACTTTTCTAATTCCCAAATTATAATATAAATGAGATGATATCATATATAGCCCATGGAATCTAATTTCTTCAATTTAGTGAAGTATGTTTGCGATTCATCCACACATGTATATGTATGGATAACTTTAAAACTAAATGATAGTGTGTACATATAGGTTGAAGGATATTGGGGCAGTTTGTGCTGTTAGCAATTATCAGTAATGTTATTATTCATTCACATAGTTTAGTTTAACTATTGAAGGTTTCAGTTGATACTGGAAGGAAGATATTAGATGACCCATTAAGTGACAGCCTTCCAAGGTGACTTCAGCCCAACAATGTAGACGACTTCTGTTCTCTGGAAGGGCATTATCACTCCGGTCTGCTGTTTGAGTCTTCCAAAACACTGGCAGTAGTATTTCTTTGTCCTTGACATTGTGATTTCAAAATGATTGGTCATCCTAACATCTATTGATAAACCTAGTTACCATGTGATGTGTGAATACCATATTTGATTTCTGAATGATTGATCATTGTAACAGCCATTGATAATCCCAGTTATTATGTGGTGTGTGAATGCAATCTTTGATTTCAGAATGATTGATTGGTTATCCTAATGTCTACTATCTGATGTCTTGTGTATTATTCTAATATTTTATCCATTTCTCAACCAGGTTGTGTTTCTATTGAGGCTTCAAATTTTTATTTTACTTTTTTAAAGATCAAGATTTTGTACATTTTTTTGGATTACAATTTATTTTTTTAATTTATTTTATTTTATCTTACAATATAATTTAATTCTACATATCAGCCACGGATTCCCTTGTTCTCCCCCCTTCCACGCCCCCCACCCCGCCTTCCTCCCAGCCCACCCCCCATTCCCATCTCCTCCAGGGCAAAGACTCCCCTGGGGATTGAGATCAACTTGGTAGACTCAGTCCAGGCAGGTCTAGTCCCCTCCTCCCAGGCTGAGCCAAGCATCCCTGAATAAGCCCCAGGTTTCAAACAGCCAACTCATGCACTGAGCACAGGACCCGGTCCCACTGCCTGGATGCCTCCCAAACAGATCAAGCCAATCAACTGTCTCACCTATTCAGAGGGCCTAATCCAGTTGGGGGCCCCTCAGCCACTGGTTCAGAGTTCATGTGTTTCCATTCTTTTGGCTATTTGTCCCTGTGCTTTATCCAACCTTGGTCTCAACAATTCTCATACAAACCCTCCTCTTTCTCGCCAATTGGACTCCCGGAGCTCCACCCAGGGCCTGGCTGTGGGTCTCTGCATCCGGTTCCCTCACTCATTGGATGGGGTTTCTAGCATGACAATTAGGGTGTTTGGCCATCCTATCACCAGAGTAGGTCAGTTCAGGCTGTCTCTCGACCATTGCCAGCAGTATATTGTGGGGGCACCTTTGTGAATTTCTGTGGGCCTCTCTAGCACTTTGCTTCTTCCTATTCTCATGTGGTCTTCATTTATCATGGTCTCCTATTCCTTGTTCTCCCTCTCTGTTCTTGATCCAGATGGGATCTCCCGCTCCCCCAAGCTCTCTTTCCCTCGACCCTCGCCCTTCATTACCCCCACTAATGTCCAGGCTGTTCATGTAGATCTCATCCATTTCTCTGTCATTTGGGCGATCCCCGTGTCTTTCTTGGGATCCTGTTTTCCAGGTAGCCTCCCTGATGTTGTGAGTAGCAGTCCAGTCATCCTTGTTCCACATCTAGTATCCTCCTATGAGTGAGTACATACCATGTTTGTCTTTCTGAGTCTGGGTTACCTCACTCAGGATGATTTTTTCTAGATCCATCCATTTGCCTGCAAACCTCATGATGTCATTGTTTTTTCTGCTGAGTAGTATTCCATTGTGTATATGTACCACATTTTATTTATCCATTCTTCAGTTGAAGGGCATCTAGGTTGTTTCCAGGTTCTGGCTATTACAAACAATGCTGATATGAACATAACTGAGCAAGTGCCCTTGTGGTATGATTGAGCATTCCTTGGGTATATGCCCAAGAGTGGTATAGCTGGATCTTGGGGGAGATTGATTCCCAATTTTCTAAGAAAGCGCCATATTGATTTCCAAAGTCGTTGTACAAGCTTACATTCCCACCAGCAGTGGAGGAGAGTTCCCCTAGCTCCACATCCTCTCCAGCATAAGGTGTCTTCAGTGTTTTTGATCTTAGCCATTCTGATAGGCGTAAGGTGGTATCTCAGAGTTGTTTTGATTTGCATTTCCCTGATAATTAAGGATGCTGAGCAATTCCTTAAATGCCTTTCAGCCATTTGAGTTTCCTCTGTTGAGAATTCTCTGTTTAGTTCTGTAGCCCATTTCTTAATTGGACTG
>CABHPQ010142532.1:0-25229 GCA_902168405.1 Peromyscus aztecus
CTAGGAGAAATAGTCCTAGTAGGAAAACTCTGGTTTAAAACAATTTGCTCCTGGTGACACAAGCCTTTAATCCTAGCATTTGGTAAGCAGAGGCAGGCAGATCTATGAGTTCAAGACAAGCCTAGTTTATAGAGCAAGTTCCAGAACAGTGAGGGCTTCAGAGAGGAACTCTGTCTTGAAAATCAAAATAAGTAAATAACTAAATAAAAACAATCTACAGTATATTTTTAAAAGAACTGGAAGAGATCAGCAATAGTTTCTAACTTGAATAGTTTACATATTGAAATATCATACTGCAGCACATGAAATGTACAGTTATCACATTTCAATTAGCAAATGTTAAAGGAAATTAAAATTGTGCTTTTGAAATAAAACATTAAATTTTCCTTGGAAACATTTTAACTCACAGCAACTGTAAATTACCTGCACAATACTTGCACAGGGTTAGTGCCACTATTTGTCATTGTGGAAACAGGAGAAATTCACAAGACCCCATCCTACTTTGAGGCTTTATAGGAATTTAATAGTTTCTGGGGAGTGGAAGATAAACTTTTTCAGTGGTGTAGCCACTGGTGATCCATGTTCCTGTAAACAAACCTTTACCATGGTCCTATAAAATATTCTAATTAAACTCAAATTATTTTCAAACAAATTAAAAACACATGAAAGTATAAGGGAAAGTAGTTGGAAAGAATATTATTAGCAGGAATATGAGGGCATAAGAGAGGACAATGGAGGTGAATACAAAGTATATTCATGTATGAAAATGGCATAATGACATTCATTATGTATAAAATATAAGAGAAAAGGGATGGAAATATGACTGAGTAATTAAAAGTACTTTTTGCTCCGGAGAGGACCCTGGTTTAGTTCTGCCATCCATATGACAATTCACAACTGTGTTTATCTCCAGATCCAGGAGATCCAACAACCTCTTCTGACTTCCATGGGAACCAGGAATGTAAGTGGTCCATACATATATGCAGATAACACATACCAAAAAATGAAATAATTTTATGAAAAGATTGTAAAACTTATTTGATATATGATATATATATATATATATACACAAAAAAAACATTTTATTTTGTTTATTCAAAATTCAAGAAGGATATATCATAAACATTTTGATATTTTTAAAATAAAGAACATATCAGATGAAGGTATAGCTTAGAGTTATTTTAACTTTGCACTCAATTTCTCATTTCTCTATAACCCTAGTATGTGGCCTGATGTGTGTATGATAGAAATAAAAATCTGTCACATTTGACTGCTGGATCAAAGACAAAAATACTAAGTACCTAATAAAAATTCTTCTCATTTTAATATGAAAATTTCTTTTGCACCTTAACTCTTTACTAATCATGAGGTCCCACAAATAAGTCTCTCATTTTGAGTTCTCCATAAGAATAAAATTCATAAGGTGGAGCACACCTTTAATCCCAGTACTCGGGAGGCAGAGGCAGGTGGATCCCTGTGAGTTCGAGGCTAGCCTGGTCTACAAAGTGAGTTCCAGGAAAGGCGCAAAGCTACACAGAGAAATCCTGTCTCGAAAAACCAAAAAAAAAAAAAAAAAACAAACAAACAAACAAAAAACAAAAAACCAAAACCAAACCAAACAAAACAAAACCAAACCTCACAATAATAAGTACAAGAAAGAAAGTCATTTTACCTCCTAAAATAGCAACATAATTTCATTCATAATTGTAAGGATAAATCTGTTTCATAACTTTTCACGTAATTAAATACAACTGAATGTGACAGACACTTACACTACAAGGCCTTTGAGACTTGGCTGTTTGGCAGTTTTATAACCTTGTCTGGAGAGAAAAGTGACATAATAAAGTTTCTACAACCAGAAGACAAATATCAGACCTGAGAGAATGTAATTCTCTAATGTGGAATAAAAAAACATCTGAATGTAGTCATTACATGGAATGTTCCTAAAATTAGAATTGCCAGATTTAGTAAATACAAATATCAGGTTGATAAATTTCATGAGGTAAATGACTGTAATAAAGATATTCATTGATGGAAATTGAGGCCTAATGGTAACTCTGCTTAGAAGCCAGTTTTGTAGAAAAGTATGGATGTATTTGATTTCTGCAACTAGTTGCTTGTGTTTTCACTGGTCAATAACTTGTGTCTCATCACAGATGTCATGGGAGCATTGAGAGTACTTCTTGTCACACACTGTGTTGTCTTGTACCTCCTTCAGATGGTGGCACTGAGTTCAGGTATGACTCTCACTTTCCTTTATGAGTCTTAGCAATGTCAAGTTTGCCCCAAAAATTAAGGTACAGTACAAAGGACAGGGTATTGAAATCATTGTCCCTAAAGTTTGAATGTAGCAATGATGTGAGGACAGTCACAAGAGTATCCATCTTAGAGGAGCAAATAATTTTGTCTAATCAGCAAATAGTCTTTCCTTGGGTTTGTTTCAGCTTCCAGGAAGAAAGTACAATGAAAGAGATAGAACACTTGCCTTAAGAACTCAACATTTGTACTGAATGCACAGGATTTACATATCACTTTTACACTGAGGAATAGGTATAGGCTCCAGACACATATTAAAATCCATCTGAGTCAAGACTACAATAGGGAAAAAAGATGAGGTAAGGTAAAATGGGCTAGGACAATGAGATTTTTGACTTTGTAGGGACATTTATGCAAAACATGCAAAGCACAAATGTATATAGGTTACTTGAAAACATCTAAAAGAAAAGACTTAGAAAACAAATGATATGTAAGATGTAGAATATTGTATCAAAAGCTGCAATTAACATGATTGAGCAAGTGTCTCTGAATTAGGATAAAGTATCCTTTGGGTATATGCTCAAGAGTAGAATAGCTAGATCATCAGGTAGAGCTATTCTCAGCTTCCAGAGAAACCACCACAGTGATTTCTTTCATGACTATACAATTTTGGACTCCCATTATCAATGGATGTTTGCGCCTTTTATGTCACAACCTCACCAGCATGAGCTTTCATTTTTTTTAATTGAAAGTGTAATTGAAGGATATAAGATGAAATCTGAAAGTGGTTTTGATTTGCATTTCCCTGGCAAAGGGTGTTGAACATTTCTTTAAGTGTTTCACAGCCATTTGAGTTTCCTCTTGGAGAATTCTTTGTTTGGATCTGTACTCCATTTTCAATTGGGTTATTTGTTTTCTTGATGTCTAGATTGTAGTGGGTAGCCATTCCAACCTTGATCTGGAAGTTCCATTTTAAATTTTTTTATATATTTTAGTTATTAGCCCTCTATCAAATGTGTAGTTGGTAAAAATCTTTGTCTAAATTATAGTGCTCTTTGCTTTGTAAAATCTTATCAGTTTTATGAGGTTCCATTTATTAATTGTTCTTAATCTCTATGCTGAAGGTGTTTTGTTCTGAAGGTTTTCACCTGTGCTAATGAGTTAAAGATTATTCTTCACTTTCTCTTCTATCAGATTCAGTATATCTAGACTTATGTTGAGATCCTTGATCCATTTGGAGTTAAGTTTTGGTGATAAATATGGATTTATTTATATTACTTTACATGTATCCATCCAGTTTGAACAACAGCATTTGTTAAAGATCCTGTTTTTTTCCAGTGTGTATTTATGATTCCTATATCAAAAAGTAGGTGTCCATAGTTGTGTGGACTACTTATGTTTGGGAATTCAATTTGTGATAAATGCATCTGTTTTTGTTCAGATACCATGCTGTTTTTATTACTATAGCTCTGCAGTACAATTTGAGATGGAGAGTGGTGATGTTTCCAGAAGTTCTTTTAATATTCAAGAGTGTTTTAGCTATCCAGGGTTTTTGTATTTCCATATATAGCTGAAAATTGGTCTTTCAAGATCCATGCAGAAGTATTTTGGAATTTTCTTGGGTATTTCATTGAATAGGTTGCTTTTGTTAGGATGGCCATTTTACTATATTAATTCTATCGATCCATGAGCATAGGAGAGCTTTCCATCTTCTGATATCTTCTTCAGTGTCTTAAAGTTTTTTTTTTTTTTTTTTTTGGTTTTTCGAGACAGGGTTTCTCTGTGTAGCTTTGTGCCTTTCCTGGAGCTCACTTGGTAGCCCAGGTTGGCCTCGAACTCACAGAGATCCGGCTGCCTCTGCCTCCCGAGTGCTGGGATTAAAGGCGTGCGCCACCAACGCCCGGCTTGTCTTAAAGTTTTTATCATACTTTCACTTGGTTGGCTAGAGTTACCATAGGTTATTTCATATTATTTGAGGCTACCATGAAATGTGTTGTTTCCCTCATTTCTTTCTCAGTCCATTTGTATACAGGAAAGCTGCTAATTTTTGTGAGTTTATTTTTTTAAGTACTTTAATTTCTTTTATTCCTATTTGTATCTTTGCTGTGTGCACTTTGTGCTTTCAATGCAATGTTCTGTGAGGAATTTCTTTTCTTGTCTGATCTATTTGATGTTCTGTATGCTTCTTGTACTTTGCTTGACATCTCTTTTTTGAAACTAAGGAAATTTTCCTCTACGATTCTGTTGAAAATATTTTCTGTGTCTTTGACCTGTGTTTCTTTTCCTTTTTCTAATACTAATCTTCATAGAATTGGGTTTTTTTCATACTGTCTCAAATTTCTTGGTGTATTGTGTCTGAATTTTATTACAGATTTTTATTTATTCTTAAGCTTTCAGGTGAAAAACAAAATAAAAATTTATTACATTTTAGATAGGTAAAGTTGACTATCTTTCAAAAAAAGTTTCTTTTTCTCTGAAGTGTTGATTTTGCCCTAAATCTTTAATTTCTTTTTATTGGTAACACTTCCTTGATTTTTTATTCATTAAATTTGTTCTCTGAAAATTGTATACATGTCTATAATGAATTCTGGTTGCCTAGTCCTTCCTTTTGTCTCCCTCCTATGCTGATCAATTCTCCCTCTTTCCTCAGATTCCTTTCCCATGTTGATTTTTTTTCTTGTTTTGTGACCTACTGAGTTTAAACAGGGTCATCTGCTTGGCCATGAATATGGAAGTATCCACTGGAATCTGTGAGCTCATCAATGTGTACACATCTGAAGATAATACTCTTTCTTCCCCAAGAACCTTTCAATAGAAAACAGTTCAGCGGGGGTGGGGGAAAGGGCTATATGAGGCCGTTCCATACCCATGACCCACAGTTGACAGGTCTAGTCTTGTACAGGCCCAAAGCAGGCAAATTCAGTTACTATGTATGTATCTATGATTGCAATGACTAGGTCGAACCCAGACAATAACATGTTACTACACTTCTCTTTTTCTTCTAGTTCTTACATTATTTCTATCCCTTCTCCTACATATTATCTGAACTTAGAAATGTAGTGTAGATACACTGATTAATGCATTTCTCTAAGAAATAAACAGGGGTGTTTAAGAATCAGTTTGATACCACATCATCAATTTAGCTAAACAACAGTGATAAGTTACCCTTTAGGACACCTGACATCCCCAACCATAACTATTTGACAAGATTTACAATAATATGTTTAAAATCCCTTCTGCAGAGCAGGACTTGAATCCTAGAGATTAGTCCATTGACCCTTAACAGTTATGCCACTACTACAGCAGTGGGAACATCCTGCCTGGTATGTTAGTATTGTAATTCACAGCTGGGTTATACCTCTCATGCCTTTTCATCCCAAGGCAGTCATGGCTTTTTGACCAGGTTTACAGTACCAGACACTGCATTCTCTCCTATAGTACAGGCTTCAAATCCAATAAGGAAATGATGGCTATCCCCATAAACAGTCCTGTCAGTATTGCACAGGTAGGTACATCTTGCTTGACTCAGTATTGAGACATGCAGAGTCCACTGTTGGTTAAATCCATTGATGACGTTTATCCCTAGTGACTTTCATAGAAATCCCATCACTGTGAAAGCTATCTAGCTGGAAGAAAGTTTCCAGGTCAGTTCCAGTTTGATTTCTCTTTGCTTTTCAACCAGGATGTTTTATTTCTCTAACAATAGGCACTTACCATCTAGTTATTAAAAAACATGATTACTTTTAAATTTAATAAACTTGGAGCTGGAAAGATGGTTCATCTATTAGAGTACCTGCTGTTCTTACAGAGGACCTGTTTCAATTCCTAGCACTCAATAGCTCAAAACCATCTGTGATTTCACTTCTAGAAGATCTGATTCCTTCGCCTGCCCTCTGCTGGCACCAGGCACACCCATGGTTTATATACATACATATATATATTATATATATATATATATAATATATATATGCGCAGGCAAATCTCATGAACATAAAATAAAACATTTTTTAAAATTTTAATAAACTTTATTCTCTTGATCACTTTCTTCTTATTGAAAATCTATGTGTCAAATGAATAGAATAAGGAAGTAGCCATACTTTTCTTTTTTCTAACACAGGTTTCCCCCTGCTATTTAACATCTTGACTTAGTATGGTATATTTATTAGACATGAACAACTGTAGACAGATTATGACTAATTAAAATTCAAATTTGTATTAGTGTTCACTCACGTTGTACAATTGACTCTTAACACCTTGTTGTATTGATGAGATGAAGATAACTTTTGCTCATTGACCTTGTGTTGCTTGCCTCAAAGTGAGACCCATTCATTCAAAAGCTCATCAATGTCAAATTCATACCTTTGCATAGCTAATTGTTTTCAATATATTACAAGTAAGTTGTTTTTACTTATTCAGTGCCATCCTGCTTTGGATGCTGTGTAGGTTGCTCCTAACACATGCTAGACAAAGACAAGATGAACTCTGTCGATGTGAAATGAACAAATCAAAAACATTGAAAGTTCTGACACTGTTCAGAATTCTCTGACCAGGGACTCTCCTCTGTGCTGTGGAAAGGTGTAACACATACAAACACACAGACACAGACACAGACACACAAACACACACACACACACACACACACACACACACACACACACACAACTTTTCTCTAGCTATGAGATTTCCTTGGTCCTTCTGAATGATAGTCCTGGGTGCATCTCCTGTGAAACTGCTAAAGTGCTTTCCAAACAGAAGGGTTTTGTATGCTACTTTTGCCCTGTGGTTTTATGTTTTTCCATAACCAGACCCCAAAATCCTGATAATTATTGTGTAGATTCATAATGTCATATATCTACCATTACAGTATCATGCAGGAAAAAAAAATTCATTGTCCTACAACTTCTGTAAGCTATAAGCATTTATCCCTCTTTTCCTCCCACAAGAAAGGTTGCCGCTCTTTGGGCTGCATCTGTGCCTCTGCTTTCTAGAATGTAACATAGTATCATTCAAGAACTTTTTTTCACTTACAAAGATTACATTAAGCTTCATCAATGTTACTCATTCCTGTTTAGAAGTTATTTTTGAAACTCTCCCTCTCCTTGTGTGTCTCTCTTTCTTTCTCTCTCACCCTCTCTTGCTCTCACTTTCTCTCTTGCTCTCTGTCTCCCTCTCACTCTTTTGCTCTCCATCTAGCAAGAACCAAAAAATGAAAAAAACAAGAAACAAAAGCAAAACAAGAAAAGAAACACACAAAATATCAAAACAAACAAGCAAAAGACCAATAAGGCAAAAAGAAACAAAAGACAAAGTCCTCCAAAATACCATTGAGTTAGTAGTTTTTGGGCTGGCCAACTACTCCTGGGCTTGGACCTGCCCTGGAGTGTGGTTAATATACCAGTGAGAATCCACTGGAGAAAACGGAGTTTTCCTTTGCCAGTGGATATCAACTGCAGATAGCTTTTGTTAAGGGTGGGACCTCATTTCCACTTCCTCTTCTCTGGGCTGAGACTCTGTCTGCCTTAAACTTGTGCAGGTTTTGTATGTGCTGCACCAGTCTCTGAGAGTTCATATGTTAATCAGTCCTGCTGTGTCTGAAAGACAATTATTTCCTTGCAGACATCCATTACTTCTTGCTCTTACAATCTTTCTGACTCCTCTTCTGCTTAGATCCCTGAACCTTAAGTGAGAGGGGTCTGATGAAGACAACTCATTCAGCATTGAGTTTTCCAAAGTCTCTCACTCTCTCCATATTATCCAGCTGGGGGTCTCTGTGTTGATTCCCATCTACTGCAAGAAGAAACTCCTCTGATCAGAGTTGAGGCAGTCACTGATCTATGGGTATAGCAGTATGTTATTAGTCATTTTATTTCTTTAGCAGAATAGTAGTATTAGGTTTTTCTGTAGCACCATGATTTATCTGATCTCTGATTGTTGGCCTCTTTAGGACTGTCAGATATGGTTTCTGTCTCATGGAGTAGGCCTTAAATCTAATCAAAATTGATTGTTTACTGCACTAACATTTATGTTACTATTGTACCATTTATTTTATTTATTTATTTTGATTAAGAAAATGTTTCATTTTACATACCAATCACAGATACCCCTCTTCCCTACTCCTATCTCTCCAGCCTTACCCCTAACCCAGCCCCCCAACTCCCTCCTACAACAAGGTAAGGCCTCCCATGGGGAGTCAGCAGCACCTGGTACATTAAGTAGAGGCAGGTCCAAGTCCCTTCCCCTGCCTCAAAGTTGTGTGAGGTATCCCATCATAGGTAGTGGTCTCCAAAAAGCCTGCTCATGCACCAGGGATTGATCTTGATCCTATTGCCAGGGGCCCCTTTAAGCAGGTCAAGCTACACAACTGTCTCCCTTATGCAGAGGGCCTAGTCCGGTCCTGTGGAGGCTCCGCAGGTGTTGGTCTAAATTTCATGAGTTCCCACTAGTTTGGTTTGGTTGTCTCTGTATGTTTCCCCATAATGATCTTGATGCCCCTTGCTCATAGAATCCCTCTTATCTCTCTTTGGCTAGACTCCTGGAGCTCTGCCTGGGGTTTGGCTGTGGATCTCTGTATCTGCTTCCATCAGTTACTGGATGAAGGCTCTATGATGACAGCTAGGGTATTCACCTATCTGATTACTGGGGTAAGCCAGTTCAGGCACCCTCTCCACTATTGCCAGTAGTCTAAGATGGGGTCATCCTTGTGGATTCATGGGAATTTCTCTAGCACCCGGTTTCTCCCTATTCCCATGATGTCTCCCTCCGTCATGGTATCTCTTTCACTGCTCTCCCACTCCATCCCTGTTTCAGCTTGACCATACCATTCCCTTATGTTCTCATCCCCCACCCCTTACCCTCTATTGTGCACCCTTATCCCCAATTTACTCATGCAGATCTCATCTATTTCCCCTTCCCATCAGGTCATACTTCAAAAACCTATACTCCACAAAATTGGAAAATCTAAAAGAAAAGGAATTTTTTTCTGGATAGGTACCACATACCAAAATTAAAGCAAGACCAGATAAACAATTTAATAGACCCATAACTCCTAATGAAATAGAAACAGTCAATAAAATTTCCCAACCAAAAAAAAAGCCCTAGACCAGATGGTTTCAGTGCCAAATTCTACCAGAATTTCAAAGAAGACCTAATACCAATACTCTTCAAATTGTTTCACACAATAGAAACAGAATGAACAGCACCAGTTCTTTTATTAATTAATAATATTTCATTGAATGAATGTATCAGAGTTGGTTTCTTCACTCACTTATTGAAGGACGTTTTGATTGCTTCCAATTTTTAGAAACTGGTAATAAAGATATTATTAACATTTGTGTATAAATTTCAATATTGACATACTTTTCAACTCATTTGAACTACATCTAGAATCATGCCTATGGAAACAAAGTATGGTAGATAGATAGAAACAAAGTATGGTAGATAGAAAGTGCTAAACAGTCTTCCATAGAGTCTGAATCATTCTGCATTGCTCCCAACTATACACAATAATCCTATTGTTCTCATCTGTTGCCATCATTTTGTGCTGTCAATGGTTTGGATTTCAGCTATCCTAATAATAGGTTGATAGCTTATTATCATTTTAATTCACAGTATTCTAATGAGACAATATTGAGCTAATTTTCATATATTAACTGTAGAGCTCAGGCTATGCCCTGCTTCACTTTACATCTTGTGGAACAGTAACTTTTAAGCTAAGTATTGCCCTGAGTGACTCCACTTCACAGTGCAGATGTTTGTTACATTTTGAGTTCACATGCTAAGTCAAAAAAACTGTGTACATTTCTGAAAGTAAAACATCACCAACCCAGTTTGAATCTTGAGGAACAAAATTACAAATAACTTAATTAAACAATTAAAGAAAATAAAACTAATGAAGTTATCAAAATGGATGAGGAACACCTGGACACATAGGCATATCAAGACTTTATCATAAAACACAGGCCTGTTATTGAATACATCAGATCATGGGAGGTGGCAGCCTCCTCATCTGTATCACACAAAAGATGGAGGATTTAACACAAGGGAGCAGTAGTGCCTGCCACACTCTCATCTACAAACCTTGTGCACATATCACAAGACACACAGGCTGTGGATTGCCTACTGTCCCTGCAGCCTCAGTTCAGCAAAGTCTCCACTACATGACACAGCCTACTCATATTACCATTTTCCCTGACCTAGTCTTGCACATTGCCTTGATTTGCTTTCAATCCAGCCTGTCTTTGAAGTGGCTCAACACCTCCAGTAGGTCCTTAAAATCTCCTCTAACCATTTGTAGTAACACTTTCTGCTTCTGTATCAATTGAGTAATTAGTAATTAAAATACCTTCAGGATAAACAAAGTGATCTTAAGTCAAGTATGTGTGGATGCTTGGCTGGGGCAGAAGATAGAACAGGGAAAAAAAGAGAGAATGACTTCAACAAAAGGTGTGAACATGTTTACTACTTCACACTCTTTTCTTTGGATTATTATTGTCCTTCACAGAACAATTCACAGTGATTGGCTCAGAGGGGCCAGTCCTGGCTCCATTGGGTGGAACCCTTGAACTCAGTTGTCAATTGTCCCCACCACAACATGCACAGCACATGGAGATTCGCTGGTTCAGGAACCGCTATACACAGCCTGTGTACCTGTACAGGGATGGTAAAGACATGTATGGAGAAACTATCTCCAAGTATGTGGAGCGAACTGAACTCATAAAAGATGCCATTGGAGAAGGGAAAGTAACCCTCAGGATTTTTAAAGTGACAGTTGATGATGATGGGCCATACCACTGCTTCTTCAAAGATGGTGAATTCTATGAAGAGCACATTACAGAGGTCAAGGTCACAGGTAAGCATGGATTCCTCTGAATCTGCTGTGTGTACCCATGACTCAAAGCCTATTTAAGGCTGAGTGGTTGAAAAATTCTTACTGTTAAACTCTAATTGTATGGTTTGATTAGCAAGCTGAATTCTATGCATTTAGTTTTTTAATTAAATGTCATGAAGACCAAAAATGAAAATTGACAGAGTGCAGCAACTGGTTCTATCAGTTAATACTTTCTTGTTATATCTACATGCATTGTTAGATTTCTAACATATCATTAGATTTCTTTTAGGTTGTTTTGCTATGCTTTCAAATATTTCTGACAACACTATTGTAATTTTCCAAATGAACTGAATTTTTAAAATATACTTCTTACTAGAAAGTTGAGTGGCTGGGACATGGAAAGGGTATGGGAGGTGGGGGGGAAGAAGATAAACATGAACAAAATATATTGAATGAAAGATTTTAATTAAAGAAAGAAAAACATTCTTTTTCCTGATGATACTTATTTCCATTTCTCCCCAAAGCAATTCAGTGACTACTTGGTACCTGATTAATTTTCCTAAACCTTTTTCAAAAGATTTAACTATAATCATCATCATCCTGAGATATAATACTATAGATGAAGTATAGGTAACTATATGGCATTCAATCTACTTTTCTCACTCTGAATTATTCTGGATGAAAAATAAGTGGAGGAAAAGTAGAAAGTTTTAAGGAAAATGAACAAATCCATGAAAGTGTGCACATACATGTGTGGATACTCTAGATCCAGATGAGTCTTTATTGGATGTCATGCAACATTCAACTCTATAGTCTAGAGCAGATCTATACAATGTAGCTCATTGCCACTTTTAGTAGTCTTGTGGGGCAAACAGCTACTGTGTTAGCACAGATACATAATATTTTTGTTATTACAGGGACATTATACAAGACAGAGCACTTTTTGTACAAAGCTTTAAATCTGTCTTCATTTTTTCTTTGCCTATCCATTAGACAAGTTTTATGTCTCAGAAAATACCCTGAAAGTTTCAGATATGCTCATTTTCTCTAAATTAATTTTTACTTTTCATACTATTAATGTATTGCATGTTTCTTACAAAACATATTTTATAAAATTTCCTGCTATGGAAATAGATAAAGTTTCAACTAAAGTTCCACAATTGTGTTTATCATGAAATTCGTCTTTATAATTAATTTACAGTGGCTCACAAATTATTAGTGACAATGATAATAGGAAAAAAATTATAAATTCTATGAGGGTCAAAAATCTTGACTTCTGTTCATAATAATCCAAAGACCTAGATTAATTGTTTAGACTTAGTTATAGTAATCAAAAATTATTTTAAATAAATGAATAAACAAATGAAACAGGCATTTCCTCAGCTAACTTAGTTTGGACAGGTTGCTGACTGTGTATTATAGCCTTTCCATCTGGCTCTTGCCATTTTCATGAGCTTTTCTTTTCTTTTTTTTTTTTTTCAAGACAAGATTTCCCTGTGTTACATCCCTAGCTATCCTGGAACTAGCTCTGTGTACCAGGATATCCTCCAACTCACAGGGATCCACTTGCCTCCCAAGTCTGGGATTAAAGGCCTGTGCCACCACAGCCCAGCATCATGAGATTCTTAGGGCAACCTGAGTCCTATAGAGTTTTGACTATTGTATCTTTTGAAACTGGAATTAAAACTGAAAAGAGCTTTTACTTTTTTTTGTTTCCTCTTCTAAAATATTGTTTGCCTCTGTTGTTTTCAACTAGCCACAAGCTCAGACATACAGATTCTTATGCATCCCCCTAATACCAAAGGTGTGATGTTGGAGTGTCATGCAGGAGGTTTGTTTCCACTGCCTCATATGGAATGGAGAGACAGCAAAGGGGAGGTCATTCCAGCAACATCAAAATCCCATTCACGGGATGGAAACAAATTGTTCAACATGACAATAGCCCTTCTTATCGAAACCAGTTCCCATAGAAATGTCACTTGCTATCTTCAAAACCATCTAACTAACCAAGAAGAGAGCATATGTATCATCCTATCAGGTAAAATGTGTGTTTGTTCTTCAGTAACAGCCATTGTCACACATACTTATCATGTGTGACATGATATCACTTCTTCCTTGATTTGGTTCTCAAGGCCTTACTCTTGGCCTTACTCATCACTTAGGTGGTTGTCTCTTACTTTCTTTGACTTTTTTATTTTCTCACTTTGTAGTCTTGACCATTGTAGTTTGCTTTTCTGTCACTGTGATAAAAAAATCATGTTCATAAACAAAATGGAGTGGAGGAAGAGGCTATTTGGATTACACTTCTACATCTTAGTGCTTTATCAAGGAAGCCTAAGCAGGAGCTTAAAGTAGGAACTTGGAAGCAGGAACTGAAGTAGAGACCACAGAGCAATACTGTTCACTGGCTTTCTCAGCTTTCTTTCTTATACAGCTCAGGAACACCTGCCAAGGATGGTACCACCCACCCCCAGGGGCCTGGGTCCTACCACATCAACCATCAATCAAGAAAATGTCACACACATGGCCTAAGTCTAATCGGAGGGATGGAATTCCTCAATTGGGGTTTCTTCTTCCCAGATGAATCTAGTTTGTGTCAAGGCAACACAAACTAACTGGCATATTGACAATGAAAGTTCCAGGCATAGCTTTTGAGGCCTTACTCTCTTCTGACTTCCTTTTATCTCTTGGCTTTAAGTAACACCAGAACTCTCACTCTTCCTTAAGGTGTATCTCCTCCCTCCTTCTGCATTCATCTGAAAATTTGTAAGTCAACCCAAAATTCTAATAAATATTGTAAAATAACCATATCAAGAACTAAACTCATGGTTACTCCAAAGCTTGCTTAATTTAGTGCTTTGAAGTAGTATTTTATACTTTCAGTTTCTTACAACCAAAATATTAAAATTACTGTTGACTTCATTTTCTTTTTTTATTTCATTTAATTTTTTTAAATTTTTTTATTAAGAGATTTTCTATTCATTTTATATATCAACCTCAGATTACCCTATTCTCCCTCCTCCCACCCCCAGCCTTTGCCCCAACCCACCCTCCATTCCCACCACCTCCAAGGCAAGGTCTCCCTTGGGGAATCAGCAGAGCCTGGTACATTCAGTTGAGGCAGGTCCAAGCCCCTCCTCTCTACACCAAGTGTAGCATGAATCTTAAAAGTTCTTATTAATAAAATCAAACCTGAGCCAGGTATTGGGGTGAACTGGAAGATCAGAGAACCAGAACAAGCCACAGCTAATCTCACCTGGCCAACTTCTCAGCTGATCTTGTTTCCTCAGACTGGAAGCCTCTGTGTCCTCATATCCAAATGGCTCTCAGCTGAACTGTGCTGCTAGAAGCCTGAAAGCTTAACCAGCCAAATGCTTAACCAGCCAAATGCTTCTAGTTTCTGGTCCTCACGTCTTTATACCTTTCTGCTTTCTACCACCACTCCCTGGGATTAAAGGCTTGCTTTCTGGGATTAAAGGCGTGAGCCACCCTGCTTGGCTGTATCCTTGAACAGATGGATTTCTGCCTCTGGAATGCTAGGATTAATGGCGTGAGTGCCACCATTTTCCAGACTCGGTATCTAGTGGCTGTCTGTTCTCTGACCCCAGATAAATTTATTAGGGTGCACAATATTTTGGGGAATACAATACCACCACAACCAAGGCTATGCAAAGGGACTCCATTGTCTATCACATCCACATATGCAGATAACTAATATAAAGTCTACCATGAAAATAACATCCAGAGTCTCATTGTTACTGGAGTCCCAAGACAAATGTCTAACTCAGGGCCCCAGAGTCCGATCGTTCCAGTGATCCAGATTTAGTCAAGTATCCTAAAAATAAAACTAGGTGTAAATCCTGATGATAAAACAAAAAAGACAATTTAATTTCACTCTGGTCATACTGATAGAACAAGTCTAAGGATGTTTTCACAGTGAGAATCTAGGTCATGAGATTACACAGACATGAACGAACAAAAGATGAGAGGTTTTGCACACCCCACTGAATCTTCTTCATGCCAAGAATGTTCCCTATATCAAGGGGTTGGGGGTCATTCTCCATTCGGCATAGTCCTGGAATCATGGATTTAAGGTAAACTTAGGAATCCAGAAAAGAATGAATCATGGAGACAAAACATCCAGGTTAATAATTGGATCCTCCTTCCTCATCATTTCTCACCACCTTTTCACTGCCATATAAGTCTGAATTATGCAATATGATTTAGAAATACCACACTAAAATGTTCCTGTTTCGAATCTGGTTTATAATGGTATTTCCTGAACATAGGGATAGGATGAATTACTTAAAATACTGTCTGTGTTAAGTACTCTGAAATTGATCCCTGTTTAGTTATAGTTAAACATTTCCCAGTTTTTTCAGTCAGCTATGCCCTGTTACCTTCACGGCCTCACCTCCTAATGTTCTCCTTTTCTACCTCACCTATTCATATATCCATGTAGATGGGGTCTGCCTTCAGATTTTTTCCTCTAGTTGTTTCCTCATCCAGCATATTGTAAATAAAACTAACTTTCCTAATCTCCTTCAATTCCATGTTCAGATCTCTCTTCCTAATAAGTATTACCCTGACAGCTAACCTTTATCATACAGCACGCCTATTTCCATGGACTTGGGAGTCCTTGTTTCCTTACCTTTTGCTTTGCTTCCTTTCTTATTAGTCCCCTTTTACCTATTGTGCAATTGCATTATTATGCTATTTCTCTACACCTGTATCCTTTCCTACAAAATAAATCCTTAGTGACTTTATACACTAACCTATTCAACTGCTTCAGATATTAGATGCCACATTATAATTAAACAAACAAAATTGATACTTTAAAGAATTAAATAAAGCCAAAAAGTGTGGTGTAAGCATGCATCAGTACTGTTAAATATCCATAAAATTAGCCAGAAGCTGTCTAGAAGATACTTTTAAAAGATTAATGCCACTGATTTGGTAGAAATATGTGTGAGGTGTGTGT
The DNA here is from genome assembly GCA_902168405.1 of Peromyscus aztecus. Taxonomy (NCBI): domain Eukaryota; kingdom Metazoa; phylum Chordata; class Mammalia; order Rodentia; family Cricetidae; genus Peromyscus; species Peromyscus aztecus. The sequence continues at coordinate 16,065 of CABHPQ010142532.1, forward strand.
GTATGTGTGGGTCTTTATGTATGCATAGAATATATATTTATATTATATATGTATATAATATATGACACACACATATGTGTATGTAAATGAGAAAAGGTAAAACTGAAAATTTTTTAACTTATTTACATCTTCATTGAGTAAAAACAGGTATATTTTATGATCTACTAGTTTCTTAGAGTACTTATGAATGCTAAACAACGTGTTTTAAAATAATTTTAATTAACACATATTTTGGAGAATGAGTTATAGTTTTAGGAAATAGAAATATTTAGTCATATGTTCAATTCACAGAATATAAAAAAACGAATCAAGTTTGATGACAAAGAAAATATCACAATCAAATTTAATCATGCAAGAATTTGTTAATGACTGACTAGCAAGCTGGCAAAGTTCGATTTGGAGATGACTAGGTTATAAGGGATGAGAGTTTATCTGGGATAGGGACTAATTCCAGGAAATTACATGCATGACAGTAACAGCTCAATATAGGTTTATTCTTTAATAAACAAACATTCAAAATAATGTAGGAGAATTCTTTGTGGTCTCTAAATAGCCTCCTGCTAGACACAATGACATGTTGTAGATGGTGTGAAATTTTCATCCAGGAAGAAAGATGTGAAAATTCATATAAATTAGAGCAAAGAAACACTTACACAAACTTAAGTCACTAGATATATTCAGGAGCAGTAGTCCCAGATCCAATGAGTGCACTGAATAGAGCAGGGTACATAGTATGGTACTTCAGACATGAGTACTGCAACACTTAGTTGGACTGACTTTATAATTCTTCTTGGAAGCCTATAGCTGAGCACTGGGGAAGATTTAGCTCTGCCTCTTCCTTTTCACCCAGGAAGCTTATGAGGCAGGATGGATGGGAAGAAATGAGAGAAGTGGCCTCCACATTCCTTTACATCAGCCTCACTCTAAATCTTAATTGGCTTATTTTGATTCTGGTCATGGCCTGCTCTTCACTCAGCCGGTCATAAGTGCCACTCCACACTTGCCTAGACCTAATATTCCAGGGTGGTAGACTCTTAAATTCTAACAAGTTTCAGATGAGTTACTATTCCTAAGTAAGTATATCTGAGCCAAGTGTTCTCAGTGCTTAGATTTGTGACTCACTGTTTCAGGTGAACTGTTCTCATGGAAAATTGTTTGGATAATGATTCTGAGTACAATATTGTCTGTGCTAATAGCCTTCCTCATGATTTCCTGTGTTCAGCAAAATGTCATACACGGTAAGTAGGTATGATGGTGGGGAGCACAAGTGGGAGATGGGCAAGTAGCAAAAGCTATCCAATAACTGTGTGCCAAGATAGTCTGCCGAGAAGTCCTACACTCTTGGGTGATATGTTACATAGGACCTTATCCACTTGTGGTCCTACAGTATCAGTTTTCACTGGTAAGATTCTCAGAATAATGTTTGCAAAAGCTGATGAAGCCTTTATGTTAACCATTTTAAACCCCTTTTGCCTATGGTGAATGACATCCAATTTGATCAGGGAACAGTAAGATAAAACGTCTGTATGACATCACACATGTTGGAGTGAGACATTCAGTAGTATGACTATCTTTGATTATCGAGACTAAAGTAAATACTTGCTTACACATGATACTGTAAGTAATCTCAAATAAACTCATTGTTTCACTAATGACTTATGTGGAATCTTCATTCTGTCCTTAGTGCTCGATTGAAGTGAATAAACATTTGTTTTTGTCTACCCAGAAAAAGATAGGGGGGAAACAATTCAAAACATACTCAGGATGAACAAAGAGAATAACCAGTGAGATGGAGATCAATCTGAAGGGAAGGCATCTATGTAGGTCAATGTGAACATGAATATCTTTTCCCATGTGATATGAGATGATGACTTTCCATCATGTAGTGACAGGTGAATTCTCATTGTGATGTATTATAAACCATGAAACTAAGACTGAGATATCTGAAAGTAGAGAATCCTTTGGGAAGGATGATCTAAGTGTGGACATCTTCCTTTACATAGTACGGCATCAAGTGAAATGCTTCATTGATGAACGGAATCTGCTCCATGTGAGTATGGAGATACACCCTAAATGCCTGGTACACTGTATAAGGCAATCTCTGAAAGTAACTCATATTATGAAGTTCATAAGAAATCACTGTCAGTAGTTACATTCCTTGGCTGTGGCTGATAAGTCATGAAATGGAGGCTCATCTATCTGCACAGAAAGAAATTTTCCACAGGAGTGAGGGATGATTATATAAAACACATAAAGGTAATTCTATCCTCCATACTAGTGTCAGATTTCTCAGGAAAAGAGAAACAGAGGGAAGATGAGAAGATGTCAACTGGCCATTTTCCACAGCTGGAACAAGTTGGATCTTTTCAATGGAGCTCTCCCTTGGAACAAAATGACTTAGATACTACTGTAAAGAAATCAAATGTTATGGAGGAAGAATAAAATGAGATACTGATAGAATACCTAGTATGTATACTCCTATGACTGAGTACATACCATGTTTGTCTTTCTGAGTCTGGGTTACCTCACTCAGGATGATTTTATCTAGATCCCTCCATTTGCCTGCAAACCTCATGATGTCATTGTTTTTCTCTGCTGAGTTGTAGTCCATTGTGTATATGTACCACATTTTATTTATCCATTTTTCAGTGAAGGGCATCTAGGTTGTTTTCAGGTTCTGGCTATTACAAACAATGCTGATACAAACATAGTTGAGCAAGTGCTTTTGTGGTATGATTGAGCATTCCTTGTGTATATGCCCAAGAGTGGTATAGCTGGATCCTGTGGGAGATTGATTCCCAATTTTCTAAAAAAGCACCATATTGATTTCCAAAGTGGCTGTACAAGCTTGCATTCCCACCAGCAGTGGAAGAGAGTTCCCCTAGCTCCACATCCTCTCCAGCATAAGGTGGCTTCAGTGTTTTTGATCTTAGCCATTCTGACAGGCATAAGGTGGTATCTCAGAGCTGTTCTGATTTGCATTTCCCTGATAATTAGGGATGTTGAGCAGAGCTCCACGAGTCCAATTAGCGAGAAAAAGGAGGGTCTATATGAGCGAGAATTGTTGAGACCAAGGATGGATAAAGCAAAGGGACAAATAGCCAATGAATGGAAACACATGAACTATGAACCAGTGGCTGAGGGGCCCCCAACTGGATCAGGCCCTCTGAATGGGTGAGACAGTTGATTGGCTTGAACTGTTCAGGAGGTATCCAGGCAGAGGGACCAGGTCCTGTGCTCATTGCATGAGTTGGCTGTTTGAAACCTGGGGCTTATGCAGGGTCGCTTGGCTCTCCCTGTGAGGAGGGGACTGGCCCTGCCTGGACTGAGTCTACCAGGCTGATCTCAGTCCTCAGGGGAGGCTTTGCCTTGGAGGAGGTGGGAATGGAGGGGTGGGAGAAGGAAGGGGGGAGGGGGGAGAACAAGGGAATCCGTGGCTGATATGTAGAACTGAATGGTATTGTAAAATAAAATTAAAACAAAATTTCAAAAAAAAGAATATCTAGTATGTATACAATTATATGTGATACTGATATAAATATCAGGAAATAAAAAGAAATGAACTTATAATATTTAGGGAATAATGTGCCTCTGAGCAGCTAAAAATTGAGAAGATTTAAAACAATAAATGAGTTGCTCAGAACTTAGATTGTGATGCTATGGGACATAGGATCAGATGGGACCAATATTGGTCTCCTAGAATAGGAGAAACAGTAAAGTAACTATCCATCCTGAATAATCTGAGGCAATACAAAGATATCAGTCTGAATGAAAGGACTTAAAGGAGACAAGAGTGTCTTATAGTCATCACAAACCACAAAAGCAATTTTAATGCTGTTGGTTATGCCAAAACTACATGATAAGAACCTACTGCTAAAGATACTGTACTCTTTGGCTATAGAACATAAAATTTAGGATAGGACAGAGATGGAATCTCCCTCCCTGACTGAGGGATTTCATAGTGCCATTTGCTGCTATGTAGACTACTAATATTTTCATAAAAGGTTGTACAGTGTCCACCAAATTGCATTCTAAACACAAGTGTTTCTACCCATAGAGTACTTCTGCTACTAGAATATAGAGGAAAATTAATCTTTTGCACTCTCTATGGTAACATGTAACCCAGTCAACTTTTTGGGAATAAGTGACTTTTCTTACAACATAGTGACTTAAATTTGAGCCATAATAAAAAAATTAATTGGCATCAACACAATTCTCTCCAAGATTCAAAAACTGTCATGAATGAATCAAAAGCATACAAGATCTGGAGGAAGAGGTGAATGTTGTGTAGGTCTGTCCTTTACCTAGAAACATGTCTTCTTGGAGAGTGAAGGGAGCCTCACAACACTTAGGAAGCTAAGGAAACTTAAAGGGATCAGGAAGCTCACACAACTTACAAATCTCATGATTCTCATCCTCATTATTGCTTAAAACATCAGTAAGCAAACTATGAAGAGAAGATCTTTCCAGTGTAAGTCACTTATAAGTTCAACACAGTTCCAGGGAGACAATATTCATAAATTACTAAATCGTGTGTCATACTAAAGAGGTATACATTTACCCTTTAGTTATACAGTTACCCTTGAGATACCTATGCCCCTGCAAGTGATCCCATGAACCTCATTGGTCCACCATACTTGACCTGCTTGGAATACATTTTTTGTTCTGTTGCAGTTGTCATATCTGAGATCCAATTTTATTCAAATTTCCCATAACAAATCATACAGAAAGGTACCTCAGAATCCTCATATTTGAAATTAGATATGGCACAGCATTTCTAGCACTGAGTGTATACTCTCAAAGACAACAAATCATGATAGAAGTGAGATAATTTTACATCTCAATTTATTGGAGCACTACTCACAATTGCCAAGTGTGACAACAGTTTCTATGTGTATGAACAATGGTGTAGATAAAAATATTTGAACTTGCGATATTCTTGCATGTTGAAGTTATTCTGTTATACAAAACAGAATTATCATTTGTAGCATATGGAATGAATGTACCAGGAAATTGATATTATAACTGAAATAGCCCAGAAATACAGATATCAAGAAATTCTTCATTTGGAGATTGTAGATTAAAATAGATACAAGAAACATTTTAAATATGTGTGATAATGGAACTTTAACACCTTTGCTGTGCGCCAGAGTAGGATGTGATCTTTTTGAGGTAGAACAGGCTACTCACTGAAACTCATGGGTTCCCTAATGACTTAGGTGGAATCTTCATTCTGTCATGAGTGACCACTTGAAGGGAATAAATATTTGTTTTTGTCTACCCAGAGGAAGTTATGGAGGAGACATGTCAAAACAAAGTCTGTATGCACATTGAGACTGATGAATGTAATTGTGATCAAATTAAAGGTAAGACCTCTGTCTACATCAATATTAATATGAATATCCTTTCCCATGTGATATGAGATGATGAATTTCTTTCCTGTAGTGACAGTTGAATACTCACTGAACTATCTGAGAATATAGCATCCATTGGGAAGAATGTTCTAAGTTTGGACATCTTCCTTTACATAGTATGGCATCAGGTGGAATGCTTAATTGGTGAATGGGATCTGCTCCATGTGAGTATGGAGACACACCCTAAATGCCTGGTAGACTGTGTAAGGCAATCTCTGAAAGTAACTCATATTATGAAGATAATAAGAAATCACTGTCAGCAGTTACATGCCTTTGCTGTGACTGATACGTCATGAAATGGAGGCTCATCTGTCTGCACAGAAAGAGATTTCCCACAGGAGTGAGGGATGATTATATAAAACACATAAAATTATTGCTATTATCTGTAACAGGAATCTTAAAAGTTCTTATTAATAAAAATAAACCTGGGTCCAGTTATTGGGGTGAATGCTGGAAGGTCAGAGAAGCAGAACAAGCCTCAGCCACCTCACCTTGCCAATTCCTCAGATGATTCTTTTTCCTCAGACTGAAAGCTTCTCGGTCCTCATCCAGAATGACCTCAGCTGAACTGTGCTGCTCAAAGCTTATAAGCTTAGCAGCCAAAAACTTCTAGTTTCTGGTCCTCACACCTTGTATATCTTTCTGCTTTCTGCCTCACTCCCTGGGATTAAAGGCTCACTTTCTGGGATTAAAGGAGTTTGTCAACATGCCTAGCTGTTCCCAATGTGGCCTTGAACTCACAGATATCCAGAGGGATTTCTGCCTCTGGAATGCTAGGATTAAAGGCATGTGCTACCACTGCATATTCTTTATGTTTATTATTGTGGCTGTTTTCTTTTCTGACCCCAGATAAGTTTATTAGCTTGCACAATATTTTGGGGAGCACAATACCACCACAATCCTCCATTCTAGTCTCAGATTTCTCAGGAAAAGAGAAACAAAGTGAGGATGAGAAGATGTCAACTTGCTATTTTGCCAAGCAGGAATGCAAGGGGACCAAGTTATATCTTTGCTATGGAGGTCTTTCTTGGAACAAAATAACACTGATTCTATTGTAAAAAAATCAAGTGTTATGGAGGAAGAACATGATGTGATACAGATAGACTATGAAGTATGTTTATAATCATGTAATGCTGATATTCATCAAGGTTGATGTTTTAAAATCAGGAAAGAAAAGCAATGAAATTGTAATATTTAGGGAATACTCTACATCTGAGCTGCTTAAAATAGAAGATTTAAAACAATAAATGAGTTTCTCAGAACCTAGATTGTGATGCTGTGGGACATAGGATCAGATGGGACCAATATGGGTATCCCAGAATAGGAGAAACAGTAAAGTAACTATCCATCCAGCATAACCTGAGGCAATACAAAGATATCAGTCTGGATGAACTGACTTAAAGGAGACAAAATTGTCTTATAGTCCTCACACACCACAAAAGCAATTTTAATGCTGTTGGTTGTGCCAAAACTACATGACAAGAACCTACTGCTAAAGACACTGTACCCTTTGGCTTCAGATCATAAAATTCAGGATAGGACAGAGATGGGATCTCCCTCCCTGACTGTGGGATTTTATAGTGCCAGTTGCTGCTATGTAGAGTACTAATATTTTCATAAATAGTTGTGGAATGCCCACCAAATTTTATTCTAAACACAAGTGTTTCTACTCATAGAGTACTTCTGCTATTAGAATATAGACAAAAATTAATTTTTACAGTATCTGTGGAAACTCATAGCTAGCCAAGCTCCTGGGAATCAGTGACTTTTCTTACAACATAGTGATTTAAATTTCAGCCATAATAAAAAAAATTCATTGGCATCAACACAATTCTCTCCAAAATTCAGAAAATGTCATGTCTGAATCAAAAGCACGCAAGATCTGGAGGAAGGGATGAGTGTTGTGTAGGTCTGTCCTTTACCTAGAACCATTTTTTCTTGGAGAATGAAGGGAGACTCACAACACTTAGGAAGCTAAGGAAAATTAAAGTGATCAGGAATCTCCCAAAACTTTCAAATCTCATGATTCTCATCTTCATTATTACTTACAAAATCAGTAAGCAAACTGTGAAGAGAGGATCTTTCCACTCTAAGTTACTTATTAGTTGAACACAGAGCCCCAGGGGAGCAATATTCATAACTCACCAAATGGCATGTCACACTAAAGGATCCTTTAATCTAGTTACCATTGAGACATCTATTTTCCTGCAAATAATCCAAGGAAACTCATTGGTCCACCAAACTGCAGTTGGTTGGAATATTTTCTTAGTTCTATTGTAAATGTCATATCTGAGAATGCTTTTGATTCACATCACTCATGGCAAATCATACAGAAATGTACCTCAGAAACCTCAAATTTGAACTTTGATATGCCTCAGAATTTCTAGCACTGAGTGAATACTCTTTAAGCCACCAAATCACCATAGAACTGAGAAGACTGTGCACCTCAATTTATTGGAGCACATACTCAACTGCAAATTGTGAAAGCAGTTACACTGTCTGTGAACAGATGAGTAGATATAAATGTGAGAATATGATATTCATGCATATTGAAGCTTTATTCTCTTATACAAAACAGAATTGTTATTTGTAGGACATTAATTGAATGCACCAGAAAATTGATATGAAAACTGATATAACCCAGAAATACAGATATCACAAATTTACTAATTTGGGGATTGTAGAGTTAAATAGATACAAGAAACATTTTAAATATGTGTAATAATAGAACTTAAGTAGCTTTGCTGTGCCTCTTAGTGTGGTGTGATCTTTGTGAGGTAGAAGAGGCTACTCACTGAAACTCATTGGTTCACTAATGACTTATGTGGAATCTTCGCTCTGTCAAGAGCGCTCAGTTGAAGGGAATAAACTTGTTTTTGTCTACACAGAAGAAGTTAGGGTGGAGGCGATTCAAAACAACGTCAGTATGCACATGGAGACTGATGAATGTGATGGTCATCAATCTGAAGGTAAGGCATCTGTATAGGTCAACCACAACATCAATATCTTTTCCCATGTGATATGGGATAATGACTTTCTTTCCTGTAGTGACAGGTGAATCCTCACTATGATGTATTATAAATCATGAACTAAGATTGAGATATCTGAGAGTAGAGCATCCATTAGGAAGGATGTTCTTAGTGTAGACATCTTCCTTTACATGGTATGGCATCAGGTGGAATGCTTCATTGATGAATGGGATCTGCTTCCTGTGAGTTTTCAGATAACACCATACATGCTTGGTAGACTGTATATTGTAATCTCTGAAAGTAGCTCACATACAGAAGATCATAAGAAACTGGATGCAGATATCCATGGTCAGGCCCCGGGTGGAGCTCCGGGAGTCCAATCTGCGAGAAGGAGGAGGGTTTATGTGAGTAAGAGTTTTTGGGACCAGGGATGGATGGAATGCAGGGACGAGTGGCCAAACGAATGGAAACACATGAACTGTGAACCAATGGCTGGGGGCCCCCAACTGGATCAGGCCCTCTTAATTGATGAGACAGTTAATTGGCTTGATCTGTCTGGGAGGCATCCAGGCAGTTGGACTGGGTCCTGTGCCCAGTGCATGAATTGGCTGTATTTGAAACCCGGGGCTTAGCAGGGTTGCTTGGCTCGGCCTGGGTGGAGGGGACTAGACCTGCCTGGACTGAGTCCACCAGGTTGATCTCAATCCTCGGGGGAGTCTTTGCCCTGGAGGAATGGGAATGGGGGGTGGTCTGGGGGAAAGGGGAGGGGGGCGGGAGGGGGG
>CABHPQ010142532.1:25329-39567 GCA_902168405.1 Peromyscus aztecus
TGGGGGGAGGGGGGAGAATGGGGGAATCTATGGCTGATATGTAAAGTTGAATTATATTGTAAAATAAAATAAAATAAATTCAATAAAAAAAGATCTATCATCAGTTACATGCCTTTCCTTTGGCTGATAAGGCATGAAATGGAGGCATATCTCTCTGCCCAGAAAGAAATTTCCCACAGGAGTGAGGGATGATTATATAAAAGACATAAATAAAGATATTTCTGTCCTCCACACTAATCTCAGATTTCTCAGGAAAAGAGAAACAATGGGAGCATGAAAAGATGTCAACTTGTCATTTCCCCAGTTGGAAGTGGTGGGGACAAGTTAGATCTTTTCAATGGAGCTCTCCATTGGTAAAAATATCTTAGATTACACTGTAAAAAAATCAAATTTTATGGAAGAAAAAATTACATAATACTGATAGAATGTCAAGCATGTATATAATCCTATGTAATACTGATATCCACCAAGTTTGATTTTTTCTTATGAGGACATAAAAAACAATGAAATTGTAATATTTTTGGAATACTCTACATCTGAGCTGCTTAAAATTGAGAACATTTAAAACAACAAATAAATTTCTCAGAACCTAGAACGTTATGCGATGGGACATAGGATCAGTTAGGACTAATATGGGTATCCCAAAATAGGAGAAACAGTAAAGTATATATCCACTCTGCATAACAAGAAGGAATAAAAGTATATCAGTCTGGATGAACTGACTTAAAGGAGACACAAGTGTCTTATACTCCTCACAGACCACAAAGGCTATTTGTACTGCTGTTGGTTGTGCCAAAACTAGATGTTAAGAACCTACTGCTAACAACACTGTAACCTTTGGCTTCAGAACATAAAAATCAGGATAGGACAGAGATGGAATCTCCCTCCCTGACTGTGGGATTTCATAGTGCCAGTTGATGCTATGTAGACTACTGTTTTCATAAACAGTTGTGGAGCACCCACCAAATTGCATTCTAAACACAAGTGTTTGTACCCATAGAGTACTTCTGATATTAGAATATAGAGGAAAATTAATCTTTGCACTATCTTTGGTAACACGTAACTATCCAACCTCCTGGTACTCAGAGACTTTTGTTACAATATAGTGACTTAAATTTCCATCATAATAAATAAATTAATTGGTATCAACACAATTCCCTCCAAAATTCAGAAAATATCATGAATGGTTCAAAGCATGCAAGATCTGGATTAAGGGGTGGAGTGTTGTGTAGGTCTTTCTTTTAACTGGAAACATTTCTTCCTGGAGAGTGAAGGAAGACTCACAACACTTAGGATGCTAAGGAAACATAAAGGGATCAGGAAACTCACACAACTTACAAATCTCATGATTCTCATCCTCATTATTGCTTAAAAAATCCGTAAGCAAATTGTGAAGAGATCTTTTCAGTGTAAGTTATTTATTAGTTGAACACAGAGCTCCAGGGGAGCAGTATTCATAACTCACCAAAGGGTGTGTCAGACTTAAGAGGATCTTTTAGTTATACAGTTACCCTTGAGATACCTATGTTACTACAATAATACCAGGAAACTCATTGGTCCACCAAACTGGACTTGGTTGGAATATTTTCTTAGTTCTGTTGTAGATGTCATATCTGAGATTGTTTTTGATTCATATCTTCCATGACGAATCATACAGAAAGGTACCTCATAAAACCTAAAATTTGAACTTTGATATGCCCCAAAATTTCTAGCAATGAGTCTATATCTCATAGACTCCAAATCACAATAGAATTGAGATAAATGTACATCTCAATTTATTGGAAGACTACTCACAATTGCCAAGTGTAGCATGAGTCTTAACAGGTCTTATTAATAAAATCAAACCCGAGCCAGTTATTGGGGTAAATGCTGGAAGGTCAGAGAAATAGAACAAGCCACAGCTATCTCACCTCGCTGGATTCTCAGCTGGTCTTGCTTCCTCAGACTGGAAGCCTCTATGTCCTCTTATCCGAATGAATCTCAGCTGAACTGCTGCTAGAAGCCTGAATGCTTAACCAGCCCAAATGCCTCTCCAAGGCAAATGCCTCTCGTTTCTGGTCCTCATGCCTTATATACCTTTCTCCTTTCTACCACCACTCCCTGGGATTAAAGGTGTGGGTCACCACGCCTGGCCGTTTCCAATGTGGCCTTGAACTCACAGAGATCCAGAGGGATTTCTGTCTCTGGAATGCTAGCTAGGATTAAAGGCGTGTGCTACCACTGCCTAACCTCTGTTTAATATTGTGGCTGTTCTGTCTCTGACCCCAGATAAGTTTATTAAGGTACACAATATTTTGGGGAACACAATACCACCACAGCCAAGTATGAAAGCAGTTTCAATGTCTGTAAACAAAGATGTAGATAAAAATATATGAGACTATGATATTCATGAATGTTGAAGTTTTATTCTGTTATACAAAACAGAATTGTCATTTGTGGAGTGAATGCACCAGGAAATTGATATTGTAACTGATATACCCAGAAATACAGACATCATGAATTTCCTCATTTGGGGATTGTAGAGTTAAATAGATACAAGAAACAACTTAAATATGTGCGATAATGGAACTTTAGCAGCTTTTCTGTACCCCATACTGGGATGTGATCTTTGTGAGGTAGACGAAGCTACTCATTCAAACTCATTGGTTCACTAAGGACTTATGTGGAATCTTCGTTCTGTCATGAGTCCTCAATTGAAGGGAATAAACTTTTGTTTTTGTCTACCCAGAAAATGTTAGAGAGGAGTCGTTGCAAAACGTCAGTTTTTACATTGAGACTGATGAATGTGATGGTGATCAATCTGAAGGTAAGGCATCTGTGTAGGTCAATCACAACATCAATATCTTTTCCCATTTGATATGGGATGATGACTTTCTTTCCTGTAGAGACAGGTGAATTCTCATTGTGATCGATGTATAACAAATAATGAAACTAAGACTGAGATATCTGAGAGTAGAGCATCCATTGAGAAGGATTGCTTAGTGTGAACATCTTTCTTTACATGGTATAGCACCAGGTGGAATGCTTCATTGATGAATGGGATCTGCTTCATGTGAGTATGGACATATACCATAAATTCCTGGTTGGCTATATATTGCAATCTCTGAAAGTAGCTCACATTACAGAAGATCATAAGAAAGCTCTATCAGCAGTTACATGCCTTCCCTGTGGCTGTAAGGCATGAAATGGAGGCATATCTGCCTGACCAGAAAGAAATTACCCACAGTAGTGAGGGATGATTATATGAAAGACATAAATAAAGATATTGTTGTCCTCCACACTAATCTCAGATTTCTCAGGAAAAGAGAAAAAAAGGGAGGATGAGAAAATGTCAACTTGTTATTTCTCACAGCTTGAAGGGCATTGGGGACAAGTTAGATCATTGCAATATAGCTCTCCCTTGGAACAAAATAACTTAGATTCCACTGTAAAAATAAATCAAATGATATGGAAGAAGAAATTATGTAATACTGATAAAATGTCAAGCATGTATATAATGCTATGTAATACTGATATCCACCATATTTTTTAATATCAGGAATGAAAAAGCAGTGAAATTACAATGTTTAGGGAATACTCTGTATCTTAGCTACTTAAAATTGAGAAGATTTAAAACAGCAAAGAAGTTTCTCAGAACCTAAATTGTGATGCTGTGGGACACAGGATCAGACAAGACAAATATGGGCATCCCAGAATGGGAGAAACAGTAAAATAACTATCCATCCTGCATAACTTGAAGCAATAAAGGATATTAGTCTGGATGAGCTGACTTAAAGAAGACACAAGTATCTTATATTCTTCACAAAGGCTACTTCTACTGATGTTGGTTGTGCCAAAACTAGATGTAAAGAACCTACTGCTAAAGACACTGTACTCTTTGGCTATAGAACATAAAATTTAGGATAGGACAGAGATGGAATCTCCCTCCCTGACTGAGGGATTTCATAGTGCCATTTGCTGCTATGTAGACTACTAATATTTTCATAAAAGGTTGTACAGTGTCCACCAAATTGCATTCTAAACACAAGTGTTTCTACCCATAGAGTACTTCTCTATTAGAATATAGGGGAAAATTAATCTTTTGCAGTGTCTGTGGAAACTGGTAACTAGCCAAACTCCTGGGAATCAATGACATTTCTTACAACATAGTAACTTAAATTTCAGCCATAATAAAATGTTAATTGGCAATACACAATTCTCTCCAAAATTCAGAAAATGTCATGACTGAATCAAAAGCATACAAGATCTATAGGAAGGGGTGGAGTGTTGTGTAGATCTTTCCTTTACCTAGAAACATTTCTTCCTGAAGAGTGAAAGAAGACTCACTACACTTAGAAAGCTAAGGAAACATAACGAGATCAGGAAGCTCACACAAATTACAAATCTCATGATTCTCATCCTCATTATGGCTTACAAAATCAGTAAGCAAATTGTGGAGAAGATCTTTCCAGTGCAAGTTACTCATAAGTTGAACAAAAACATTCCAGGGAAGCAATATTCATAACTCACCAAAGGGTGTGTCATACTAAGGAGGATCCTTATTTATACAGTTACCCTTGAGATACCTATGTTATTACAATAATCCCAGGAAACTCATTGGTCCACCAAACTGGACTTGGTTGGAATATTTTCTTTGTTCTGTTGTAGATGTCTTATCTTAGATTGTTTTTGATTCACATCTTCCATGACAAATCATACAGAAATGTACCTCAGAAATGTAAAATTTGAATTTCGATATGCCCCAGCATTTCTAGCACTGAGTGTATATTCTCATAGACTCCAAGTGACCATAGAATGGGATAATTGTACATCTCAATTTGTTGGAGCACTACTCACAATTGCCAAGTATGAAAGCAGTTTCTATGTCTGTGAACAATGGTGTAGATAAAAAAATATATGAACCTGTAATATTCATGCATGTTGTAGTTTTATTCTGTTACATAAAACAGAATTATCATTTGTAGCATATGGAGTGAGTGCAGCAGGTAATTGATATTATAACTGATATAGCCCAGAAATACACATCTCAAGAAGTTCTTTATTTGGAGACTGTAGATTAAAATAGATACAAGAATCATTTTAAATATGGGTGATAATAGAACTTTAGCGGCTTTGCTGTACCCCATAGTGGGATGTGATCTTTGTAAGGTAGAAGAGGCTACACATTCAGACTCGTTGGTTCACTAAGGACTTATGTGGAATCTTCATTCTGTAATAAGTACTCTATTGAAGCAAATAAACTTTTGTTTTGTCAACCTAGAAAAAATAAGGGAGGAGTTGTTTCCAAATAAAGTCAGTATGCACATGGAGACTGATGAATGTGATGGTGATCAATCTGAAGGTAAGGCATCTGTGTAGGTCAATCACAATATCAGTATCTTTTCCTATGTGATATGGAATGATGACTTTCTTTTTTTGTAGTGACAGTTGATTTCTCACTGTAATGTATTATACATCATGAAACTAAGACTGAGATATCTGAGAGTAGAGCATCCATTGGGAAGGATGTTCTAAGTGTGGCTATCTTCCTTTACATAATATGGCATCAAGTAGAATGCTTCATTGATGAATGGGATCTGCTCCATGTGAGTATGGAGATACACCCTAAATGCCTGGTGGACTCTATAAGGCAATCTCTGAAAGTAACTCATATTATGAAGATCATAAGAAATCCCTGTCCGCAGTTACATGCCTTTGCTGTGGCTGATAAGGCCAGAAATGGAGGCTCATCTGTCTGCTCAGAAAGAAATGTCTCATATGAGTGAGAAATGAGTATATAATACATAAAGCTATTGTTATCCTCCACATTAGTCTCAGAATTGTCAGAAATAAAAAAAACAAAGGGAGGATAAGGATATGTCAACTTGACATTTTCCACAGCTGGAAGTGGGGGGTGTTATATCTTTGCTATGTAACTTTCACTTTGAAGAAAATAACTTAGTTTCTATTGTAAAAAAAAATCAAATGATATGGAGGAAGAATATAATGAGATACAGATTTACTAGCAAGCATGTATATCATTGTATGTAATACTGATATCCATCATGTTTTATTTTTTAATATCAAGAAAGAAAAAGTAGTGAAATTATAATATTTAGGGAATTCTCTGTATCTGAGCTGCTTAAAATTGAGAAGATTTAAAACAATTAATGATTTTCTCAGAACCTAGATTGTGATTCTGTGGAACACAGGATCAGATAGGACCAATATGGGTATCCTAGAATAGGAGACATAGTAAACTAAATATCCATCCTGTATATCCTGAGGCAAGACAAAGATACCAGTCTGGATGAACTGACTTTAAGGAGACACAAGAGTCTTACACTCCTACCAGACCACAAAAACTATTTATAATGCTGTTGGTTGTGCCAAAACTGGATGATAAGAACCTACTGCTAAAAACACTGTACCCTTTGGCTACAGAACATAAAAATTCAGGATAGGACAGAGATGGAATCTCCCTTCTTGACTGTGGGATTTCATAGTGCCAGTTGATGCTATGTAGACTGCTACTGTTTTCATAAATGGTTGTGGTATCTCCACTAAATTGCATTCTATACATAAGTATTTCTACCCATAGAGTACTTTTGCTATCAGAATATAGAGGAAAATTAATCTTTTGAAGTATCTGTGGAAACTCATAACTAGCCAACCTCCTGGGAATCTGTAGCTGGAGAGTTTCCAGCTCCCACCAAACCCCGGCATCCTCACAACCCACTTATAAAATAAACACATAGACTCTTATATTATTTAAACTGTTTGGCCTAATTGCTCAGGCTTCTAGCTATCTAGTTCTTACATCTTAAAGTAACCATTTCTATAAATCTATACCTTGCCAAATGGCTCGTGGCTTACCAGTATCTTACATGTTGGGACCCATGGTGGCAGCTGGCAGCGTCTCCTGACTCAGTCTTCCTGTTCCCAGAATTCTCTTCTCTGCTTGTCCTGCCCATACTTCCTGCCTGGCTACTGGCCAGTCAGCATTTTATTTATACAGATGATATCCACAGCACTTCCCCTTTTCTTTTTTTTTCAAAAAGGAAAGTTTTAATTTTCACATAGTAAAATTACTTATAACAAAACAATTCTCAAGCAAGAGTTAGAATTACAATATCCAGTCTATTTATAATATCTAGTCTATTTGTATTTGGCGAAATTAAAGAAGATATCCTATCTATCCTATATTTGTGAGTCTAAGGTTTCATATCTAACTTATCTTTTATCATAACTAAGGAAAATTATAACTATCTAGTCCTCAACTACATCAAAGACCTCAGAAGGATATAATATTATCTGAGAAATGGGAAAAGGACACAAGCAACTTTGGGGAGTCTTGCAAGAGTAGACAGAGATAGCTGGCAGCGTGGACAGACATCCAAAGTTTCTCTGTAAAGTTGGGGCATCTGTCTTCAGCCCACAGACCTAGAGTCTCCCAGTCATTTTTCTCTGTGTCCTGTAGAATATCTGGCAGTTTCCTCTGCAAAGCAGGAACCTGAAGGACCATTTTGCCAAGCAAAGTTCAGTGGTCACCTTCCTATGGGTCCTGCATGTCCAGTTGATCAAGTAGTCCAGGCAAGAACAGTTTTTTGCCCAAACAGCTATTTTTGCCAAGAAGATGATAAACTCCATGAGTGTCTTCAATGCCCATCCTCCTCTCTGAAGTAAATCGGTGCTGCCAGGAGCAGACATTTCTCATTGTCCAGAAAGTGTAAATTTTTAAAACATTTTAAATGCCATATTCTTTAGGTCTTTGAAGTATTTAAAGATTACCTATCTATCTGAAATATATCTATATATACCTAGGAAACTAAACTAACATGACTATAAGTTTGATTATCATAGAAGACTAATTATTAATCTGTATTTCTTAATTACCCATTACAATTAAGTGAGCTGTACAAACATAATATCTTAAACAAGAGCAGAAATGTGTATACAGTATAACAAAATTAACTTTAAATTTATATCAATAAACTAAAATCCATACCAATGTAAAATATTTCAAACAAGTTGTTGCTCTTTAAAAGTAAATTCATGGCTGGGCGGTGGTGGCGCACGCCTTTAATCCCAGCACTCGGGAGGCAGAGGCAGGCAGATCTCTGTGAGTTTGAGGCCAGCCTGGGCTACCAAGTGAGTTCCAGGAGAGGCGCCAAGCTACACAGAGAAACCCTGTCTCGAAAAAAACAAACAAACAAACAAAAGTAAATTCAATAATCCAACCTTTTATCCTACCATATCTATATCCTATCCTCCTTTTTTCTTTAGAAAGATTGACTATGGCCAATAACAATTTGTAACCAACAACCTAAACAAAGACAAACATCCATTTCCATTTCCATCCATTTCCACCCATAATCCATTTTGGGGGAATGTGGGTGTAGTTTTCTAGGCTACTTCCTGCTGATAGGGGGCGATGGTAGTCTTATGGGGATCCGGAGAAAATTAAGAATTATAGTTACGTTCTGACTGGAATAGTCTGTGAGGCTGCATTTTCTGAGCCAGTTGCCTTGAAGATGATTTTGGATGTTGGAAGATCTGGGCCATAGAGTCATTGGAGACCTTCCAGGGGATCTTAGCTGGTCTAACCTGATATATCTTAATCTGGAACAAATCCATAGCCTCTGGCTTTCTGTGGAAACAAAAGCAAAGCCTCCTTTCCAAAGCAACATATTCTTACATCCAAATTTTGAAGTCAAGGTATCTTTAAAATATACATATTGGCTTAACTCAACAGCTTTTACAATCAAATGTCTTTCTGCAGTTAAGAATCTCAAAGAAAACATAATCCAGATTCTCTGTGTAATATCCATCTTTACATGGCTTATTTTTTATACTACCTTTATTGCATCTTTAAACACTTTATTTTTAAAACTTTTTCTTTATATAACTGCATATAACTGTATATATATATGTATGTACATATATGTATATATATATATCTATCTTTCAAGCCTACCTACATTTTTACTATTCCATCTGAATCTGTCTTATTGTGAACCTACTGCTTTAAACTGCAGCATTCTAAGACTGAAATGGCTCTGTGGCTGCTGGCTCTGCCCACCTCAGCTTCCCAACATGGTGGTGGTACATTTACCACCAGCTCTAGGAGCCATAAACTCTTAGAAACAGTGGGTCTATTCTTTTATGAAAGCAGCATGTATCCCAGAAACCTCTTTTTTTTCTTTTTTAACTAACAAAAACTATATCCAACACACAGCATAGTGCTCAGCTTAGAGACACCTCTGTGTAACATAGCATAGGTCAAGCCTGCATGCCACGAACCTGCCATAGAGTAGCTCAAACCCGCAGGCTGCCACTAACTTGAGAGAGACAACTAGGAAGCTGTTTTTAGCTCTGCTTTAGAATCTTTTTTCTCAAGTTTTAGGTGGAAATTCTTGCCAACCCATTGGGCGCCACTTGTCACTGGAGAGTTTCTCTCCTGCTCCTGCCAAACCCCAGTAGTCCTGCAGCCCAGTTATAAAATAAACATACAGACTCTTATTATTTAAACTGTTTGGCCTAATGGCTCAGGCTTCCAACTATCTAGTTCTTACATCTTAAATTAACCCATTTCTATAAATCTATACCTTGCCACATAGCTTACCAGTATCTTACATGTTGGGACCCATGGAGGTGGCTGTCAGCATGTCCTGACTCACTCACCCTTCCTGTTCCCAGAATTCTCTTCTCTGCTTGTCCTGTCTATACTTCCTGCCTGGCTACTGGCCAATCAGCATTTTATTTATACAGAGTGATATCCACAGCAGGAATCAGTGACTTTTCTTACAACATAGTGACTTAAATTTCAGCCATATTAAAAACAAAATAGTTGGCATCAACACAGTTCTCTCCAAAATTCAGAAATTGTCATGACTGAATCAAAAGCATACAAGATCTGAAGGAAGGGGTGAAAGTTGTGTAGGTCTGTCCTTTACCTAGTAACATTTCTTCTTGGAGAGTAAAGGAAGACTCACAACACTTAGGAAGCTAAGGAAATTTAAAGGGATCAGGAAGCTCACACAACTTATATATCTCATGGTTCTCATCCTCATTATTGCTTATAAAAATCAGTAAGCAAATTGTGGAGAGAAGATCTTTCTAGTGTAAGTTACTCATATGTTGAGCAAAGAGTTACAGGGAAGCAATATGCATAACTCACAAAAGGGTGTGTCATATTAAAGAGGATCCTTTAGTTATACAGTTACCCCTGAGATAACTATGTTCCTACAAGTATTCCCAGGAAACTCTTTGGTCCACCAAACTGGACTTGGTTGGAGTACTTTCTTTGTTCTGTTGTAGATGTCATATCTGAGATTGTTTTTGATTCACATCTTCCATGACAAATCATACAGAAATGTACCTCAAATAACCTAAAATTTGAACTTTGATATGCCCCAGAATTTCTAGCTCTGAGTGTATATTCTCATAGACTCCAAGTGACCATAGAACTGAGATAATTGTACATCTCAATTTATTGGAGCACTACTCTCAATAGCCTAGTATGAAAGCAGTTTCAAAGTCTGTTAACAGAGGAGTACATAAAAATATATGAGTTTTATTCTGTTATACAAAACAGAATTGTCAGTTGTAGGTCATGGAGTGAATGCACCAGGAAATTTATATTATATCTGATGTAGCCCAGAAATACAGATATCACAAATTTCCTCATTTGGAGTTTGTAGAGTTAAATAGAGAAAAGAAACATTTCAAATATGTGTAATATGATTGTAAAAGCAATATTTTCCAGGCAGTGAGAAGCAATCCTAAAGTGAAAGGGAGACAACAAGTATTGTGGGGTTTTAATATGCCAATGATTGTGATATATTTGAAAGAAAATATCTTAAAGAAATTCATCATTATATGTGATGAAATGTATGTTACAATAAAAAATAAAATTCTCAAACTTGTATAAATTTTTTGACATAGTTCTAAATATCAAGAGCACAATCAGTTCCTCTAGATCTCCTCTAAGGGATGCAGTATATCCACCCTCTAAGGGTTTGGGTAAGACTATTTTTATATTTCTCTGAAGTATCTCTTTTAGGTTTCTATCTGCTCTTCTTTGCACTGCTATCTGAATGAAAGAGTTGAATTTTCGATCATCTCTTGTGTGGGGCATTGGGAATGCTCACTCATTTGAAAGCCTCAAAGTTATGGCTTTCTCTATGCTAGTTGATACCTTGTAGAGATAAGATTTTTCAAAAGTTTTCTTCTCATTGATATTATCCAAGACTTTTTACATCTTTATTTTCAAATGAGAGGTGGAGAGAAAGACACACAGGGAATGACAGAAATCTTTTGAAACCATAAAGTCTTCCCCCAGTGACACACCTCCTCCAACAAGACCACACCTATTAATCCTTCCCAAAAGTTTCCAACTGATAACTATATATATAAGACTATGGTGACCATTCTCATTCAAAACACCACAGTGACTATAATTCTTTAACAGAATAATGGAAACTACCTATGGTAGTAAGTTCTTACATTATGGAAATCAGGGCTTTTTAAAGCAGTTTAGAAGTCTTCAGATTTATCCTTCTTTCAGCCTCTTTCAAACTCAGAAAAAATGATAATAATGAATACATACTTCTATTTCTTGCTCTTAATAATGTCTACTCATAACAAGTGAGATGGAGTAAAGGTTAACTACTTTCCTCTGGTACTGTTTAATCTCAATCTAAATCTGTCCCACCTTAAAACCAGTTATCCCTTTTACTCTCATCTTCTTATATTCTAGTCTTAAATCTTTCTTCTTCTGTTATTATAAAGAGGAAGCATTAAAAATTAGCCCTTACTCTTATACCCTGGTATTTCCCCTCTCTATTGATTTCCAAATTACCCTGAAAATAGTCCCTTTAGAAAGGGAAGGGAGAAATTATGTAATTATATTATAATCTCAAAAATTAAAAGGAATTTTAAATACAATTTTAAAATAATAAATACACACACAATAGTTCTTGCTTTCTTTATGGTGGGAAGGCAGAGGGGAGGTAGGGAAGGGGATGAGATGAGGGGAGAAACTGAGGTTGGGATATAAAAAATGAAAAAATTTGATTAATAAAAATTTTTTAGCTACATACCAGGCCGTGCTACTTATAGTGGCACTGGAGAGGGGGCGCTGAGCTGTTGGGTATGAAGTATAACATAACAGACTTTACCACCTGAAACTGCTGCTTCAAGCTCAGATCAGGCAAGAAACAGACCCAGAATAACCAGCAACATCAAAGAAGAGTACACAAGTTGAAGACACAACACTTGATCTGAAACAAGAAGTTTGTGCCTACTCAACAGCTTTGAAAGAGCACTTCCCAAATGCTGCTAGCAGTCTTTGTTTTCTTCAGTGCTGTACTGTGAGATTGCCTGATGAAGCAGCAGTTGTATTCTTTATTAGCTTGATAGATCATTTCCTCTCGCTCCCTTTATTTTTATTTTTTATTTTTTTAATACTAGCAACTTTTATCCTTTGGAACTTGTGCTGCAAAAGAAAAGTTAGCAAATACTACTGAAAATGCAACATTTGATTATCACTGCAAGATGCACTTTGATCCAAACCTTCTCCACAACAATGGACACAATGGGTACCCCAGTTGTACTTCAGCAGCACTGTGTGAAACTGGGGTTATTGAAAAACTGTTGACCTCTTATGGATTTATTCAGTGTTCAGAACAGCAAGCTAGATGTTTCTTCCACTGTTCACAATATAATGGCAACCTCCAGGACTTAATGATGTTGAATTTGAAGTATCATCTGACCAACAGACTGGGAAATCTATTGCTATTAAATTGGTGAAGATAAAACCAGAAATACATCCTGAGGAAAGAATGAATGTACAAGAAGTGTTTTATCTGACTTACATCTCTGAAGGCATGGAAGGAAACGTTCATCTAGAAACTGGAGATAAAATTAACTTTGCAATTGATAACAATAAACACACTGGTACTGTAAGTGCTTATAACATTATGCTTTTGAAAAAGAAACAAGCTCACTGTCAGGAGTTGTTTGTGCCATGAAGGAGATTTTGGTTTTATTGAACTCAGTGATGTTGTAAAAGAGATATTCTTTCACTCTAGTGAATTTAAGGGTGGCCTAGAAACCTTACAGCCTGAAGATGATGTGGAATTCACAATCAAGGACAGAAATGGTAAAGAAGTTGCAACAGGTTTCAGACTATTGCCTCAAGGAACAGTCATTTTTGAAGATATTAGCATTTAATAATTTGAAGGAACTGTAACCAAAGTTATCCCAAAAGTACCTATTAAAAACCAGAATGAGCTAATGCTAGGATGAATCAAAGTTGACTTTGTGATTCTTAAAGTAGTTCCCTTTGGAGACAAAGACACAAAATCCAAAGTGACCCTGCTGGAAAGTGACCACATTAGGTTTAATATTTCAACAGACTGACGTGACAAATTAGAACGAGCAACCAACCCAGAGGTTCTATCAAATACATTTCAGTTCACTAATGAAGCCAGAGAAATGGATGTGATTGCTGCTATGAGAGATGGTTTTGGTTTCATCAAGTGTGTGGATCGTGATGCTTGTATGTTCTTCCACTTCAGTGAAATTCTGGATGGGAACCAGCTCTACAATGCAGATGAAGTAGAGTTTACTGTGGTTCCTGATATGCTCTCTGCCCAAAGAAATCATGCTATTAGGATTAAAAACTTCCCAAGGCCACAGTTTCATTCCATTCCATTGTTTTCTGGGCAGTGTAGAAAAAGAAGCCACTTTTTCCAATCCTAAAACTTCAAGCCCAAATAAAGGCAAAGACAAGGAGGCGGAAGATGGCATTATTGCCTATGATGACTGTGGGGTGAAACTGACTATTGCTTTTCAAGCCAAGGATGTGGAAGGATCTACTTCTCCTCAAATAGGAGATAAGGTTGAATTTAGTGTTAGTGACAAACAGAGGCCTGGATAGCAGATTGCAACTTGTGTGAGACTTTTAGGTCGTAATTCTAACTCTATAAGGCTCTTGGATTATGTGACAACTCTGAAAGATAATTTTGGATTTATTGAAACAGCTAATTATGACAAGGAAATATTTTTCCATTATAGTGAGTTCTCTGGTGATATTGATAGCCTGGAACTGGGAGATATGGTTGAATACAGCTTGTCCAAAGGCAAAGGCAATAAAGTCAGTGCTGAGAAAGTAAACAAAACTCACTCAGTGAATGGCATTACTGAGGAAACTAATCCCACCATCTACTCTGGTAGTCATCTGATGGGTGTTGA
>CABHPQ010142534.1:445-25265 GCA_902168405.1 Peromyscus aztecus
TCCCCAACTTGGGCAATGGTATTTACCATGGCAACAGAAAAGCAAATTAGGACAGTCACCCTACAATGGGATATTATCCAGCCATGTAAAGGAATGGGCTTCTGATCCATGCTACAAGATGGATAAACCTGGAAAATTGGATGTTGAATAAAGAAGCCAAGCACAAAAGACTAGAGACTGTGTGATTCTGTTTATGTGAACAGTCAGAACTAGGCAGAACTATAGGCACAGAATAGTGACTGCTTAGGTAATGGGGGCTTGGGAGGGGATGGAGGGGTTATGGTTTTTTTTTTTTGAGGGGGATGGTAATCTGAAATTGAATTGATGGTTGCACAACTCTTTGTTAAAAACCCTTTGTACAGTTGGAGTCAGAAGTGTGTGGTAGATTAAAGATGCCTGTGAAGATGTTAGGGAAAAGAAGTCAACCATGAGCCTTTGCAGTCTTTTCTCCTTTTTTTAATTGGTGGGAGAGAGGTATAGAGTTTGAAGACCCCCAGTGAGCTTGGCTGGAGTCACCTGCGAAGACCTAGAAGAAAAGGCTTAGTCATGGTTCATTTTGTTATCAACTTGACAGACACACTTGGGAACAAGCACCCTCACTTGAGACATCACCTCCATTAGATTGGCCTGTGGGCATGTCTGTTGGGCAATTTCTTGATGGATGTGGGAGGGTCCAGCCCAGTGTAGGCGGTGCCACCCCTAGGCCGGTAGTCCTAGCCTGTATAAGCAAGCAAACTGAGCCAGCCAATAAACAGTTTCCCTTGTAGTTCCTGTTGAGTCCCTACCCTGACTTCCCTCGATGGTGGACTTTGATAAGTAAGCCAAATAAACCTTTTCATCCCCAGTTTGTTTTTGGTCATGGTGTTCATCATGGCAAAGGGAAGCAAACAGGCAGGCTATTTAAACCAGGCTAGTTAGAGAGAGGTGCTTGAACTTTACCCGTGCAAAGGAGTGGATGACTCTGATAGTCCTGAAACTAGGGACCCTAGTTCCTGTGCCTCAAGGGGCACCTTAAGTCCCTCTAGGCCTGAATCCATTAGAGACCCATTACTAGTTTCAGCTGGCCCAGGCCCAAGGTTAGAGAGACGTGCAGAGTTCTGTGCTTTTGTTGTCCAGGTGAGGAGCAGTTAGATGGTGCTGGTGCCGGGAGCCCATGCAGGAGGCCTGTCTGCTCTGGGACTTCATGTCCATAGAATGATGTCATGTGCAATGCTTCCCTGGCTTCTCTGGTGGATGTGTGGTTTGCAATTGACCTTCTGAACACATGGGTCATCACCTTGTTCTCCTGCCTAGGTGCTCCCTCTGTGAGTACTCTATGCCTCTGCTCACCCATTCTGCAGGTATTTGGGCTACTTGCCATTTATAAATATTTTGTTTATATGTATGGGTCATGTGCATCACATGCATACAGTGCTTTAGAGACCAAAAGAATATGTCTGATCCCCTGGAGCTGCTGCATGAGTGCTGGGATCAAAACCCAGGTCCTCTGTAGGAGTAGCAAGTACTCTGAATTGCTGAGCCATCTCTCCAGCCCCCTATTACCTAGTTTTAAAAATCATCATTGTGGAATACCACAAATGTAATTAATATCATGAGTGTAATTAAAAAATAAATAAAATATAAAAAAAGTCATCATTGTGTCTGTGTGTCTGCACATGTGCCATGGCACACACGTGAGCAGAGGACAGCTTGTTGAGGAGTCGGTTCTGCTCCATACTTGCTATGTAGTTAAGAACGGGCTTAAACTGCTACTCCTCCTGCCTCCATCTCCTATGTTGCTGAGTTATTTTTCTTAGGCAGATAGATACCGCTTGTTGGGGACTTGGGCCACAGGACAGATGATGCTTAAGTTTTAAGAAGCTGCCAGCCAGTCCTGCTGAGTGTTGAAACATTAGAATTCCAGAGAAATGTAGATGAGATCACATTGTCCCACATCCTGGCCAGAGGGTTGGCATTGCCAGTCTTCCTTATTGGTGAAGACATTGAACAGATGTGTTTTGTTAGATGATTCAAGGGTAGAAAGTAAAATAATCCCGTGCAGGGGTTCAGGTTAGTGGCGGACCGCCTGCCCGGCGTGCAGGAAATGTGCAGGAAAAATGGAATCACTGCTTTCATGGAGGTGGGCTGAGGCTGCTTGCAGCTGGCTTGGGTGCTTTCTAGGGAGCGGTAGCAGGCTATCCTGAAGGTCTGTGTGGAGGAGGAAAAAGAGGAGATGGTGCTAAGGCATGCCCAGCTGTGGCTGGAGGTTCAACTCTTCTTGGATGGAATCACTGTTTTCTGAGGTTGGCAGAGCACAGGGCAGTGAGGGGGCCCAGGGTGTGGTTTGAGCCTGCCATCTTGGGGATGCTGGATAGCTGTCCAGGTGCAAGTCATGTGAACAGTGGGACATAGAGGCAGGAGTTGGAGAAGTACTCCAGGTGTGCTGGGTCTCCACTTGGGCAGGATGAGAGGGCTGGAGTTTGAGCCTAGGGTGTGGAGAGGACTCACCCACTGAGCTCTGGACCCCAGCACTGAGAGGTCACAGGGAATTGGCTACAGGCACTAGTAGAGGGAAGTTAGGTCAGAAGGTTCAGGGGTAGTGGTGACATCAGACGCAGCATCCTTCCTGAGAGGTGCTTGCAAGACATCTAGTCTAAGATACGAATACCCCACATTGTTTTTATGCACTGCACTTGCTTACTTTTTATGCACTGCACTTGCTTACTGGCCATGTAGGCAATACCAGTGCCTGGTCAGATTGTGAGATTAAAAATGTTTTCTTGGGGCTGGAGAGATGGCTCAGTGATTAAGAGTACTGGCTGCTTGTCCAGAGGTCCTGAGTTCAATTCCCAGCAGCCACATAGTGGCTCGCAACCATCTATAATGGGACCTGATGCCCTCTTCTGGCATGCAGGTATACATGCAGACAGAACACTCATATGTATAAATAAAGACAAATTTCAAAACAAAAAACGTTTTCTCAGCTGGGAGGAGTGGCACACGCCTTTAATCCCAGCTCTCTGGAGGCAGAAGCAGATGGATCTCTGAGTTCAAGGCCAGCCTGGTCTACAGAGTAAGACAGCCAGGGCTACACAAAGAAACCCTGTCTTGAAAAACAAAACAAAATGTGTTTTCTCTTTGTTGTGGTGATGGTGAAATGCACTAACCTCTATGTTTCAGAGAAATTGGAACAGTTGCGAGATCAGGAGCGGAAGGAGGAGACATTCACCCCAGTGCCCAGTCCGCACTACATGGAGATCACCAAGCTCTTGCTGAATCAGTGAGTCAGCCCACGAGGCAGTGCATGTCCTCATATAGGTGACCTGGAGGAGGTGTCTCCATGCAGGGGGACTAGGCTATCTCTGTGTTCTCTCCTGTTCCTTCTCTCCCCGCCTTGGATTCTGTACATTCCAGGCCTGTCACTTGTCACTGGATTGCAATGTAGCCACTGTCCCTCCAGCAACAGTCTTTTCTGGAACTGCACATTAGTCCAGCTGAGTGAAAGTGTATGGATCTGGGTTCCCTGTGTCTGTCACACGAGTGGCCAAGGGCCTCATGTGGGCCTTGGTCTTGAGCTATAGAGATGTGCCCTGGCAAGCTCTGGCTCTATGCACCCACATCTACCTCAGCTCTCTGTCTTCTGGATCATTCCTCATGTGGTGGCCAGGTTGCTTGGTGGTACCCTGTCTGCAGCTTCTAGCTTCAGTCTTAGGTCAGGTGCTCAGAGCAGTCACAGCTGGCAGGTGTTCCCGCCCCCTTCTTTCACAGCGCTCCTTTGCTCTGTCTGTAGGTTGATGATCCCCGGGGATCTGCAGACCAGGTTTTGTTTGTTTGCTATGGGGTCGTGCTAGATTGCTTAAACTGGTCCTGAGCTCCGGGCTTTAGTGGTCCTCCTGGCCCAGCTCCTCCTGGCCTAGTAGTGTCTGCAGAGCTCTGCCCTGGCATTTGCTACAGTACAGTTTTGTAGTCTTCTGTCTGGCTGTGCCATTATGCATCTGTACTAGATGGGCAGGGACTGTCCCCACACAGGCCTCAGAAAGGTTTGTTGACTGAAAGCGGTAGATGCTCAAACGTAACTTAATGAGCATCCAGCTAGACTGTACCTCTCAGCTGGTTCAAGAGCAGAACTGTGCGGTCCTCTTAGAGCAGCTGGACAGTAAGGACGTGTGTCACTGCTTTGTCTAAAGGTGAACTCAGGAGGGATGGGAGGCTGAGGCTCACTATTCCTTCCTACAATATACTTACTGTTCTGAACATGGTCACATGGGCCTGAGTTCCTATTTGGGTAGGGAAATAATGTGACCCTGTGAACTGGTCATGAAACTGCTGCACCATCAGTGCCTTTGGGAGTCCTTGGGGTATAGCAAGACCTGGGGAGGCCAGAGAAGGCAATTAAGGAACACCAGCTTGAGCAGAGCAGAAGACCATCCCGAGGAGCAGGGAGAGGGCAGCAGTATGGGAGGAGCTGGAAGTGGTTCCATATGCTTGAGGGTATGGGGGCTGGGGGGTACACGATGGGCCGTGGAGACACAGATTCTGTGGTGATGGGGAGGCCAAGGGAGGTGTGGTGTCTTCAGGGTTCTGAGAGAGACTGGTAGTCTAGGAAAGGAGAGAATCTGGATGCATGACTAGGAACCAGGCTGGTGCTACCAGTATAGAGGACTGTTTCTTGACGTTCTGTGTATTATGCGCTCTACCAAGAACCTTATTGTTGTCCAGGTGGGTGTGGTAGCACACTCTTAATTCCATCACTGGGTGGGGATGGAGGGTAGAGACAGGTGAATCTCTGAGTTTCAGTTTGGCCTACTTAGGAGTTCCAGGCCACCCAGAGCTATACAGTAAGATTGAGTCTTTTAAAACAACAACAAAAAACAAAACCTTACTGTGTAATTTATTTAGTTAAGGAACCAAATTAAAATTTTTTAGCTGGATGGTGGTGGTGCACATCTCAGTACTCAGAGCCAGAGGCAGTCTCCTTCTATCATGTGGGTTCCAGAGATTGGATTCAGATTGTCAGGTTTAGCCAGATACCTTTACCTGCTGAGCCATCTCGATGGTCCAGGAACCCAGTTTTACTTTGTTCTCTAGTTCACTTGATAAGGATCTGGAGTTCTTTGTCCTCTTCTTCTGTTCAGAGTGTAAGATCTGAACGCTTGTGTTCATAATTCAGTGCACTGCATACATTCTGTACTGCAGACCTGCCTACCTCTCCTGAGCTGACTAGCACAGGGAGAGCACCTAGTGATGGACTACATGAGTCCATCTGCCTCTGTCTTGTGTGAACTTTCTTCAAAGGCTGGCTTCAAGTATGTCGTAAAGGAAAGTTGTTACAACTGCTGACCTTAAGCTCTCTGTAGACACCGGCTGCTTTGAGACTTTCCTCTGCTCTGTGAGTTTTGTAACCTGTGCTCCCCACAGCGGCAGTCCTGTCTCTCAGCCTTTTGTGAGGCTAGAGATGCACTTGAAGGGCTTAGCACAAAGCTTGCCCTCTTCTTTCCTGGTGTTGCTGGGTAGTGAGCCTACGTCACTGTAAAAACTGGGATCTGCTGAACTAGCCAGCCATGAGATAGTTACACAGCACAGGATGTTGTTACCCTAAAGAGAGTGTCCCATCAGCCCAATTTTCCACTATTCTTTTAAAGACATGTTTGTTTTTAATTACATGTGTATGTCTGTGCGAGGGTATATGCATGTATGTGCCCAAGGAGACAAGAAGAGGGTATTGGAGCTCTTAGAGCTGGAATTACAGAGGATTATAGACCACCCCATGGAGGTTTCTGGGAACTGATTGGGTCCTTTGCAAGAGTAGTATGTGCTCTTAACTGCTGAACCATCTGTAGCCCCTCCAAAGTGTTATTGTTTTGAAGATTTATTTTTATTGTGTCTGTGTGTCGGTATATGCATGTGGGTGCCCTGAGAGGCCAGAAGTATGGGATTACCTTGGAGCTGGGGTTAGAGGTCATTTTGCCCCACCTGGCATGCATGCTAGGAACCAAATTGTGTTCCCCACAAGAGCATTGTGTGTGCTAATTACTGAGCCATCTCTAGCCTGTGTTGTTGCTATGGAGTCTCACACTATCCTCCATGTCCAGGTATCCTCCTATCTCAGCTTCCCAAGTGCTGGGAGAATAGTCGCCACTCCTGACTCTCAGTATTTCTTCACTTTGTTAGATCTGTCCTTCTGTGTAGCCACTGACCATAGACAGTGAGCATGAATGAAAACACTGGGTGCCATGCTTACCTGCCCACATGCCAACCACCGAGGAAAGAACAGAGCCCAGTACTCTACCAAGTCTGTGCAAGACTTTTTTCCCTTCCCTCTTTGAAACAGGGTCTCTAGCTGTGTATCTCAGCCTTGAACTTGTAGTTCTCCTGCCTCAACCTTCTGAATGCTAAGGTTACAGCCATGTGCTAGCCCCCTTGGCTCATCAAGCTTTATCTTTAAAGATTGGTTTGTGTGCACGTTTGGATGGGTCTGTGTCTGCCACAGGTGTTTGGGGCCTAGGGTTTATAAGCAGTTGTGAGCCGCCTGATGGATGCCCGCAGTGGAACTGGAATCCTCAGGAAGAGTGGCTGCACTAATTGCCGAGCTGTTTGGCCTGCCCCAAGCTATGGTTTTGAAGCGGCGGCCACTTCTGCCTTGCCGGGGTAAGCTTACCAAGTGCCTCTGTCTGTCTTACCTTTGTCTGTGTGTCTTCAGTGCTTCTGACAACATTCCCAAAGCAGACACCATCCGGACACTCATCAAAGATCTCTGGGACACACGCATGGCCAAGCTCCGGGTGTCTGCTGACAGCTTTGTTCGGCAGCAGGAGGCACATGCCAAGGTACGCATGGCCCTCTTGTCCCCACCCTGTGCCAGTGGGCACTGCCAGTCAGTGTGAATGCTTCCAGGGAGTTGTCAGGGCATCCTGCCTGCTCAGCCATGTAAGTGGGGATTTGAAGTTGTGCTTTGAATAGTAGCTCATGGGGACCTGGGGCATGGCTCTGGGTAGAGCTTGCCTGGTGTGCCAGGGCACTGGGCTTCATCCTCAGCACCCAGGAACAAACAACTCATTGGTGTATAAGCTTCTTTCAGTTGAGTTTGGCTTTAAGGTCAAAATTTCCTCTGCCCATTTGCTTTTGGTTTCAGCTGGATAACTTAACCTTGATGGAGATCAACACGAGTGGGGCCTTCCTCACGCACGCACTTAATCACATGTACAAACTCCGCACAAACCTCCAGCCCTCTGAGAGCACACAGTCTCAGGACTTCTAGCCACAGGCCTGTGGTGTGCAAACCCTTGCGTCTGCTGCTGTCCAAGCTCTGGACTTAATGGGCACTCAGCTCTGGAAGTATGTGACGGTGGAGAGAGGGTGTGAACACTGGTGGAAGCCGTGCGTTTGCTATTCACTTCTGTCAGAACTCAGCAAGTTCAACTTCCATCGAATGTCGAAACCACCGGCTCTCCTCTCATGAGGAGTGATTTCTCTAAGGAGCACGGACTCCTCTGCAGGCCATGTACAGCAACTGTTCAGGCCAGTTTAGTTCCGCGTCTTCAAGTCTGACCTGTGAAAGCTGAATTTAGTTGAGAACTGGGGGGAGGGTAGTGATGCTAATATAAAAAGACTTTCCTCTTAACGTGATTTAGAAGATTTTATTTTTTGGGATGTTGTCAGAAATTACAGCAATATATTCATAAATACCTAATTACTACATTCAACAAATAATATTACAATACAGTTAATTCAAACAAGTACACTTAGAACGGGTTTAATTTCACAGCATCTAAACTGCCCCCAGAGTGACCGAGGCACCCGTCCTCCCTCCTGCCTGGGTCCACTGCCCAAGCGAGCAGCGAGGCGCAGGGCACACACAAGTACAGAACCAGTGAGATGCCTCCAGGTCAAGGCAGCCTCTAGGGTTTAGCACTGGATCAGACAGTGGGGACAGGCTACGGCAAGTAGTGAAGTCAAAGCTTGAGTACTTGAAAGAGTACAGACTGCTGCTAAGTAGCTAACGCACACCTCAGAGGTGTGAGCCTGCTGTGCGGGCCATCTCCATGCTGGGTCCTGGACGTCTGGGGTGGGGGGGCGTCTAGTGTGCAGTCCAGTTTAACTGAGATCTGGCAGTGCTATGAGCATGGCTCATTTCCCCAGTTAGGGCAGGGCTCCTTGTAACCCTCTGGGTACCCTAGCAGGACAATCTGGTGTCATGGCACTAGTGTTGGAGGTCCTTAAGATACCATGCACTGGAGTGTTGACAGTCTATCTTCATCATCAGTTTGGCTCTAATGATATGCAATTTAAAAGATCTGATCAAACATGGAGCCATGGGATCTAACACTGGACTGTCCATCACAAGCTTGGTGAATTCCCAGCCAGGACACAGGGCAACTATCCCTTGGAGGTCAAGTGGGAAGGCACAGTCAAGGTCTGGGATTCTCATGTACATACTAATTTTACAGTCCATCCTGGAGCAGATCTGTAGTGGGGAAAGGTTGAAGAGACCTCCGGGGACTATGTGCGGTACCTGGAAGGGTATGCTACGTTTTCAGCTACATCAGTGTCTCAGACTACGTGGGATGGGAAAACTATGTGTGTGGTAGGAGTGGCACTTGCCTGCCACTTTACTGGCTTGTACCCGGTTCTGATTGTCGCTTTACTCGTGAGCACGGGAATATTCAGGGCTTCACAGGTAGGCAAGGGTGTTTGGAAGGGACATAGGCATTGCCAGGTCAGTGGCTCAGCTTGTGCCCCAGGCCGACCTGGTTTGTTATCTCTTGCATTGGGTCACACACTCAGCCAGGGGAAGTCCTGTGAGATAACGGGAGGGGCTGTGTGCAGTCTTAAGTTATGGGGTCTACTTTCCCCAAAGCCATTACCAAGAAAGCAGGTTAGCAAAAGCTTCCAGTCATCAGTGTGGAGTTTAGCCTGGGATAGGAACACTAAGGTGTGAGCGCAAGCAGCATTTAATTGGGAACTTTGGTAACACTTTGTCCCAGGGCATGCAGCCTCGGCTCACCTGTAGACCATCCCCATCCCCGACTGGTTGTAGGGCAGAGGCCTGGGCACCGCCTCTCTCCTGTTGCTCCCATGCCAAGGGAGGTACTTTTGACTGCTGACAATACTGGTGGTGCTTCTGTGTCTGCTAATAACTACAAGATTCTCGGCAGGGGGACAGAGCAAACTGGGGGGGTGGGTAGGTGGGGGTGGCTGGTGGGGAGGACCTGCCAGCAAGCTGCTCTGTACAGCCATTGAGCCTGGTAGCCAAAGGTAGGCTCAGCCTCTTCTCATCCTCATGGAGTGACAGCCACAAGCTCTGACAGGAAGAGGTTCTCTTTCAAGTTAGTTGGTCAACCCTGACTGAGGAATTGAAACTGGAAAAGGAGATTGCTCAGTACGGAGCTCTCTGCCACAGCTGTGCCTGTCACAGGAACTCAGCTCCCACGGCTTTACCTCAAGTTCCTACTGCATGTGGGTCACTCAGGATCTCAACAGCTGACCAGCCCCAGGTGCCCCTCAGCCCTGCTGTATGGGATGCCGCACAGGTGAGCTCTTCTACTTTCTAAAACTTTAGCATTTTAATGTCCTGACCAGCAGCAGCACAAACACTAAAAGCAGGTTGTTTTTTTTTCCTTTAACCAGAAAAAAACAAAACCGGAAAAAAAACAAAAAACAAAAAAAAAAACAAAGGAAACCCCCAAACAGGAAAAACAAACAAAATTCCCCAAACCACATATTAAAAATGGCAGGCTTTTTATAACAATAATTAAAGTAATAAAAACATACAAAACTTTGTTTTTTTTTTTAATATATACACAGTACAAGGCTGAAGCACCTTTGACTTTTCTCTCAAAACGTATGTTTGTATGAAAACGCCACACACAGCGGTAGCAATCCAGTGGGTGGGCTATCTGTGGACAGCTCCACTCATCTTCCCCAAGGAAAACAAGGTACCTTCCTTCGGGTGTGGGTTTGCCTCTTTTCCCAAGAGCTGTTCCAGGGAGAAGCCTTGACTAGCTCGCATGCTCCTAGGACACTGGCGCAGGAAGGTGACTGATCTGAGCCCTTCACTGTGCACGCCCAGCCTTCTCAGCACAAGTTAGTCTTACTCTGGGAGGAAGAGGCTAGCTCCCAGGGCCGCAGCAAGAGCGAGCTGGGCTCTCGTGGCACAGCAACACCAGAAACTACCAGCTGGCTCTCCTTCAGCCACATGCATGGTGGGCATCAGGGTAGGAGAAAGAGAACGTGGGGGAAGGAGTAACACCGCCAATCAGAAAGAGAAACTGAGTCTTAGCTGAGGCAGGTGACTCGATTACACTGGAGTCAAGGTGACGTCCTTTCTGGAGCCTGGAATTCTTCGCTTCATGCATGGCACGTTCTCAATTTGTGAGCTTCAAACCTCCCAGTGAAAAATATTAAATATTCAAGGTAATAAAATAGATAATATTTCTATGCTATAGGTTCAGCCTAGTGCAAGGGAAACCGTCACCTCGGATATCCCTTAAAGTAGCCCCTAGGCCAGTGCATGGTGGGCAAGGCAAGGCACTTCCGTAAGTGGTCCAGCTCCGCCTGGAGCCGCTCCCGCTCCGAGACCATCTTCTGTTTCTGACTCCGAAGCTCCTGTGGAGAAGATGTGCATTAGAATACCATTGGTATGTATACCAGCGAGTGACCTGGAGACTGCTAGGATGTTCTTCCAGCCACATGTACTCCTAAAGAACCAACTCTGAATCCCAGGTCTGACCAGCCCTGCACATGTCCCCCTGCTTTAGTGTGTGTGTATGTGTGGCCTTGGCTGGCCTTAAACTGATCCACCTGCCCCTGCCTCCCAAGTGCTGCGATTGAAGGCGTGCACCACCGCCCCGCAAAATCTTTTTATTTCTAAAACAGGATCTCACTATGTGGCCCAGGCTGGCTTCACACTCGCAGATCTGCCTGCCTCCTGGGATTAAAGCATGTGCTACCATGCCTGGCATTAAGTTCTGCATTCTTAAGAGCAGACTTCTGGGGGGGGGGGGGATGCGCCTGACTCACCGCCATGCTGTGGGAGAGCTGTTCCGCCGTCAGGCTGAGGCTGTAGTTCTGTGCCTCCAGCCTCCGGCACTGTGTCTGTAACACCTGCCGCTCCAGGTTTTGCTCTGAAAAGACAAGAGGTGGCGATGCGTCATCTTCATAGGAGTCTGCGTGTCTTAAACTGTGCAGTGTGTTCTTAGCTGCACCAACTAACAGATCAAGATACCTCCACCTCAGTGTAGTGGGCAAACTAAGTGGATTAATGGCCTTCAGATTTTTTTTTTTTCCCTTCGAGACAGGTTTTCTCTGTAGTTTTGGTGCTTGTTCTGGATCTCGCTCTGTAGACCAGGTTGGCCTCGAACTCACAGAGATCTGCCTGGCTCTGCCTCCCGAGTGCCACACCTCCCGGCTCAGGTGTGTGTGTTAAACCAAGTTGTTGGTGATGATGGTGGTGAGAGTTTATGCTGTTAGAACAGGGCCAGAGTAATTAGCAAATCTCTGCTTTACCCAGGCACTCTACTGTACAGAGTGCCCCAGTCAATGACAAATGACCACAACAGACTGACTTTACAAAGCTAGAACAACAGAACGGTCATCAATGATGGAGCAATCAAAGTCCGAAAAAGTCATCTCAAGAGGGTAAAATAAACCTGGCAGAGGAAAAGCTTAGGTTGTCTCAAGTTCACAACCAAGACAAGAGCCTCACCAGCCAGGTCCCGGGTGATGCAGTAACAGTGGCAGACATGCCTGTTACCTGGGTCATGCTGTCAGTGCTGAGCACAGCTGGGACTCCTGTCAAGTGCTGACACAAGCCCCAAAGAGAGCCGTGCTTGTGTTGCCATGGAGACTGAACTGCTGAGTTTGAGGGCCAATTCTCCCGTCCCAGGGACGGAGCGAACACCCTAACAGGGTTATTGTCAGGGAGTCAGTTAACAAGGTCCTGAGATTCACACAGCTAAGAACAAGCCAGGGTGGTACCACAGGGATACTTCTGCCAGATGCAGATGTATCCTCAGAATGACAAGGACAGCACAGGGACGTGTCCCAATGGCCTTCAAAAGATCTACAGTCCCCACACCCAGGATGGGAGCATTTCTCTCTCTACTCCAAAACCATCTGAGATGCTCCTGAATCCTGTTTCTGCATGCCTTAGAACAGAAACAGGTGCAGGAGCAGTGCACAGTAAACCCAACAATCCCAAAATGCAGGGCAGGAGGAAAAGGCAGCCACTTGGGGAGGGGCTCAGGCTACCTGTGTGTCAGTTGGTATTTGCTTCAAAAATACCTTCCAAGGAGGTGTAGTAGCAGATGCAATATTTACAGTTCAGTCATGTGCCAAAACAATAAAGCTAAGGTGTGGGAGGAGGTAACCGGCGGCTAGGTTAGGCCAAAGCCAGCGTGGCCCCAAAGACAGTGAGTACATTGGGGTCTCTGGATGCTGGGGAGACGGGCAAAGGAGTAGTATACATGAGACTGAGAGCAGTGCTGCCCCCACCTGCACTCCCGACCCCGACTGTGTGAAGGCAGCAGAGCGAGGGATACATGGGTGTGCTGGGGTGACGCAGGCTGGTTTCAGGGAAAGCATCTAGAAACTTCCGAGGTATGGTGAGCTGCAAAGAGCCCAAGCTCCTTCAGTGTGGGCTCATAAGCATGGTGATCAGAACCAGCCAGAGCTCAGCCACATATACAAACTAGGCAACTTTCTGCCATCCTTGAGCAGGGCCTCGGGGCTAGGGTATGAGCTATACCGTAGGCTTGCCCTGCAAGAAGATTTATGTCTCAGCACCCTGACTCAAGCAGCCCTGCCTAGCAAGGATCCGGTGTGGCCCAGACTTGCTGGTCACCCCTCCCCTCAAGCTCCCTACCTTCTATGTGTTCCTGGTAAGCTTCAAAGATTGCCTCAATCCCTTGCCACGGGCGCCTGGGGGCTTCCTCAGCTTCCTCTTCACTGTCGTCCTCGTTGTCTTCCTCAGAGTCCTGGTCCACCTCCTGCATCTGGGGGCCCTTCCTCCCAGCTGGGGGCTCCTGTTGTCCATTGTGCTGGGGCAAGGGGACGCGGCTAGAGGACTGCAGCTCAGGAATGTTGTAGTGGACTGCCGTGTCGACCTTGTGGTTCTGTTCTGCAGACAGTACAGCCGAGCTCCCTGGGGTGAGGAAATGAGGATCTTGAGGCGCAGGCAGGGGCTGATCTGAAAGTCACCCATGGTCACATCGATAACTCTGTAAGCATGGTCTCCTTCGTGAGGGCAAAGGTGTTCCCTGAGCAGGGCCAGGGATTGTCCCTCTAACAAGAGGTGGCTCAGCCCTGCTGGTGGCCTCACTTGAAGACTATTCAGTAATATGCCCCTTAGATGCCACTCGAAAGAGCCCCTCCATGCTAAGGAGCAGGGAGCAATCTGCTGCTTCCAGC
Organism: Peromyscus aztecus; assembly: GCA_902168405.1. NCBI lineage: Eukaryota > Metazoa > Chordata > Mammalia > Rodentia > Cricetidae > Peromyscus > Peromyscus aztecus. The sequence continues at coordinate 13,832 of CABHPQ010142534.1, forward strand.
CAAAGCACCGTCTTTCTAATAAACTCAAAGACCCAGTCAGCACACCTCTCCTGGGGGCTTTTCCTCATAGGCAAGGCGACATGAGGCCAGAGGTTTTCTTCCTCTATCGCTCTCAGTTTTGTTTAGTCTGGCTGGCCGGCAAGCTTCAGGAATGCTGTCTCTGCCTGCAGTCAGCCACCTGAGCTCCTGCCTTTGCTTCCTGGGCCCCAGCAGCAGAGTGGGCTCAGTGACAGACACGGTCTGTGAGCTCAGCCTTCATAGCTCGGTGTGAAGCCCTTAAACCCGGACTGGACATGATGACTGAATTATTCCTGCTGGGTCTACAAACACTCGTTTCCCCTGGGGGAGGGAAGCAGGAAAACTGCTGTCCCTATAACCACTGGCTCCTGGGGGGTGGGCACACAGTACCTTGGCAAGGGACCAGAGATAGTTCCAAGTGAGTCTGCATGGGTGTTGGGAAGGCCCCTGCTGTGGACTGCACATGCAGAGGACATTTGCTTTTGGCTTTACTGAACTGTCATGTGCTAACTAAGGGGTGTGGTTCTTGAGCAGGTACAGTAGGTCCTACTACAAGTCTGAAAGAGACTGAGGCTCCCCTCACCCACCCCATGCCCAGTGATGACCTCTAAGTGTTTCACAGACATTAAGGTTTGAGGGGTACTATTACTATGTGATTGGCCTGTGCCACCCAGCACTACTAATGGGTGACAGGGGACATGTGGCCTGTTACCTTTATGCTTCTGGAGAGCCTTCTGTGTAGACTGTAGGACGGACTCGTGGAACTGATGTGCAAACTCTTCGGCCATGAAGGGCTCCCAAGGCTTGCTCTTCCCGTTGATGCTGTGGGACAACGGCACAGGAATGTCCTTGGGCGCAGCGCCCCGGAGATAATGAAGCATGCTCAGGCTCTTCTTGCCCCCAGGGGCCTCACTCAGCCTGGCCTTCTCACCGCTGATAGGAGCTGGCTCCTGGACTCTCAAGAGCTCCTGGGGCCGGAGCTGTTCCAGTCTCCCAGTCTCCATGGCCTTCGGGACATCTGACAAGGAGGCAGGGACACCAGCAGGTTGATCTGTCTCCAGAGGAGCTGGCTGTGTGGCTGATTCTTTGAGAGACAGAAAATGAAGGAAACGTTATAAGCTGTGGAAAAACAGGCACAAGGACCCTGCTGATCTCTAGAGCTTACATTTGCAGACAGACCGGTGTTTGCACCCCTACGTTTAACACTATGCGTGAGGCTAGAGTCTGAAGAGTAGCACGTTCGCAGCAAGTCCAACTGTGAACAGTTCCCAAGGGACAGGTAGAGAGAGAGAGCAGCAGGAAGCGCTGAGAAGGTGTGAGTAACTTCATCCAACTTAGGGAGAGCAGGTGAAGAGACAGCAAGAGATGGGACCCCAAGGCTTCAGCCTTCTTCAGCCAGGAGCAGCAGAGAAGAGAGAGAGCAGGTGCTGGAGAGTCTGGAGAGCCAGGCAGGATCTGCAGTGCAGCCTCCTCTGGGGACAGCACTCCGGGGGCTTCAGGCCCATCCTCTGGGGGATGACAGCTCCCGCCCGCTGCGGATGGGCAGCTCCATGGAAGTCAGCGCCCTCCCGTGAACTTCATGCCCACCTTCTAGTTTGCTTTGTGTCCTAAGGCCCTGCTCAACCAGGATGGTGGTGGACCACATAAGAAGGATGGAGGAGAGAAGCCCAGCTTCCAGTAGGTCAAGTTCACCATGAAGACGAGACTTTGAGTGCCACCTCTAACCCTGTGGCCCAAGCTACAGGTCGCTGGAAGGCAGGATGTCCTTCCCTTACCACTCAGGGAGATGGCAGGACTGTCCCTCGCAGAGTTTGTCACTGAGTCTGCCACTGCTGCGGACAGAGCCCTCTGCTTCATGGCACGGAGCATTTCAACAAGCCTCTCTTTGTCTGTGAGGAAAGCAGTCCGGGTTAGCAGTACTTCGGAGAGGGAGGAAAGGCGGGGTCTGGCCACCGTGATCGGCAAGTACAAGCCCTTTACACCAAGAGGCATCAAAAGCAAGCACCAGGCTGGCTGTGCAGACAGGAAGAAGCAGGTGACAGCAGCCAACTCTTTATTTTCCCTGCACGGCTCACACACTCCAGGCAGCCACATCTACAGCCACGAGCAGCAGCTGCCTGGGGGCTTCCACGGTGACTTCCTTCTCAGCAGATAATCTGATCTGAAGACTAGGGGGTGGCCCCAACACAAGGGCACCCCCAGAGACCAAGGAGAGAGCACGCTTCCTGCCCAGGGTCACAGCCATTTTCCGCGAAGGAGAGCAGACCCTACAGCGTTCCATGCCGCAGATCCCCGTTTAGGTGGCTCTTCCTGGCAACTCTGAAACTTAAGAGGCTTCAGTGCTGACGTCGTCCTTTAGACACGAAGCCAGGTGAAAAGTCGGGCTTGCAAACAACTAGGCATGTGTCCAAGGGCTTGTGCTGGCAGTCCGCCCGTCACTAACCCTTGCTGGGAAAGTGAGACCTCCACCATGCTTGTTAAAAACGGGAAAAGGAACTGCCACCTCCAATAAAGAAGCATGTCAAACCTACTGAAGACCTGTTTTCCCGGGACTCTTCTGGAAGAGGCCAGTGCCCTTAAGGGGCCTGAGGCATACAGAAACATGGCTGTGTACACCAACGCCTCAGCCCAAGACGGTGTTGAGCTGCTCAAGGAAGCCTCAGCATGCTGTGAGTGACCACGCCATGTCTTCTATGCTGTGGATTCCAGTTCCAAGTCTCTTCTCCAACATGGCCCTAGGATACCAGACTGACCTGGAAGCAAGCATCTTTCTGGGCAAGCTGTGTGCTTACTATGAGGTGGCTGGGCTCGGTATCTACAGGCCACCCACATAGCTCACTCTCCAGGCCTCCAAGCATCAAAAACAGTGCTCCGTAGAGCTCACTGATGTCCTCAAGGGGAAGGGCCTGTGGCATGCAAACTCTGAACGTTCTACAACAGGAGGCAACACCTCTTAATCCTAGGGAAAGCCCTGGAAGCTCTCTGTTCAAAGAGCCCCCCCCCCCCATCAAGTTCAAGAGGATAGAGGCGGGACTTGACAGGCACTGGTTGTATAAATAGACATATCAGTGTTTACCTCCAAACAGGACATGTGCAGAGTGTGACAGAAACACCATGGGATGGGCCTACCAGAGTAGAGGCCACTCATTAGCCCATGCTACCCAGGAGCCCCCTGGCCTATGTGTGCAGGCCAGATCAAGGCCATACCTTTCCTCTTCTCTGCACTGATGTGCGTCAGGTTAAAGAAGGTCAGGAATTTCCTCTTCTCCTCGAAGTTAGGGCTGTTGTTCATCTCATCGGGGCTGTAGCGGGTGGACAGAGCCAGTCTGGGGGAAGGTGTCTGCCGCTTGCTCTGAATCGCAGGCGGCGATGGGCTTCTCTCTCTCAGCATCCGCCTCCGCTTCCGGCGCTTCTGTGCTACCAGCTCCTCCTTCTGCTGTTGGGTGGTCAAGCCAAAAAGTTGCAAAAACTCTAGCTTCTGGATCGGGAAAGAAAACAAACAAGTATAAAGCCACTGTGGTAATGCTTTTACTGCCCCAGGGGCCCATGGTCTACACAGTCTTGACTTGGAGCTAGGCCATAGAGGAACAGAAACAATGGCCTGCATGGTTTGGAAGCCAAGAGGTAGGCCCCAAAGTGGGGACCAACAACCCAGCCAGCCCAGAGCATTGCAGAGTTGAGGAGGGCCTTGTTACCTCAGAGGATGTATCCAGTTTGAGGGGTGGCTGCTCAGCCACACAGCGGAGGTGTGCCCTGACTTCTTCCTCATCACTCTCGTCATAAGAGTCATCGAGGTCATAGTAGTACCCTGATGGCAGAAATGGGTGCAGTGAGCCAGGCTCAGAACCCAGGATGCTCCGTGGGCATGTGCTCCTGGGGGCATGTGAGTGAGACCACTGTGCTTAGAGGGCCTGCTTTCCTCCAGTCTGCCTGGACACCTGCAGCGAGCTGGGGATGGCAAGTGCCCAGCTTCCTTGAGATTCACAGAGAATCGGGATGTTCCCTAGACCCAAAGTGGAGCATTCCTGACAGAAGCCCAACATCTATGGCTTTGTGAACACGCTGCCCCTGGTGTGAGCCTCATGAGAAGGCAACCAAAAACTACAGAGCCCCCATTCCTTTTCAAGGTGGACTGACAGAAAGCCCCAGCCAGGCCCTAAAGTAGCATGACCAGCACTCAGGAAGATGGCCTATATCATCCCCAGCTAAAAGGAGCCAGGTGCACTATCAGACAGGCCAATCAATTCCAGAGGAGACAAGACTGGCCTGGGGCAGTCGTCCCCATCAGGTGTGTGCTGTATCTACAGCTCCTGCTGGCTCTCCTGCCTTCTTGGGGGGGGGGGGACAGTGCCAGCTGCTGTCCCTTATTCCCTAGTTCACGTGCCTGCAACTGTCGCCAGCCAATGTGCAAAGCCCCGCTGGGCTATCCCTCTGTTAATGTCACACTGTTAATATTTAAAGACACCCGATTAGCCTCTACCCATCACTAAATGTATATCCGCGGCACTGTCTTATCACAGGCTGTGACTTGCCATTTTGGGATAATGTGCCTCACAGCAGGCCAGGCAAGGGGTCCTGAAACTGCTACCTGCAACCAATTTTTAAAAACTGCACTGAGGCTTGAATGGGAGAAAGGTGAGCAGCTGGCACTGGGGTCTCCCGTCCTGATGAACTCCCATTCCCAGACAGGCTGGGACCCACTCAGGAGGCCAGACCTTTCTCCTGAGCTTCACGCCGCCTGCGCTCCTCCAGGTCCAGTTTGCTGACCAGTTTCCGGCGTTGCTGAAGAAACTCATCATAGATGTATGCTGGGTCAGGGCCCCTTGGTGCGGGGTGGCAGAAGGAAGAGCCTGGCTTCAGAGACCCGCTGAGCTCCCCGAAGGGAGTTGCCTGGGAAAGGGAGGGCCGTTGTTGGCCCAAGATGGTCTGTGTTGATTTCTCAAGTTCAGCAAGGAAAGGCCCAGGTCCATGGGGTTCCAGATTTCCTGCCTCCCGTGGTGGTGGCTGGTATTTGTCCAGTGGTGTGGCCTCACGCTTCCGGGGCTCTTCTGTCTTCTCCGTGCAGTAGACACGCTCCACCTTAACCAGTGGCACGGCAGCTGGACGGCTCGGCTCAAAAGCAGTCGCGTGGCTGTGCAGGGAGTGGCTCTCAGCCCGCCGCGTCTCCAGGGTATTGTCCATCAAAGTCACCGGGTTCCAGAGGGATGTATGGTGCTGGGGCTTGGGTGAGATGAGGGGTGGTGGCCCACCAAAGTGCTGTGGGGGTTCTCGGCTGCTCTGGTCATGACGGTTTGGTCCTGGCCTGGAGAGAACATACTGAGCCATCAGTGATGGGAGCAGACCTGCCTACCAGCCTCCCACAGCACACCCAGGGAGGCTTGCTGGCCTTACAACGGACTGCCTGTGAGTGTAAATTCCTAGGAGGAGAGTTCATCCCTCCTATCCCCAGGAGAGCCATTTCTTCCTGGAGGTGAAGCTCTGATATCACAGCCCTTCCTCCGGATGTATCAAGCATGGGCGGGAGGGCAGGCTAAGGATGAGCCAGGGACACTAGCTTTGAGTGTTCATCTAGCCCAGGACTTCCCACAGGAATGGTGGCTGTGCTGCTGCCCCCCTGTGGTCCCTGTCAGAAGTGCAGCAGCTTGGCCTAAAAGACCTGGCAGTCCACAGACAAGCAGCTTGCCTCAACAGGTGTGCGAAAGGCTTCCTCCAACCAATCACTCTCTTGCCCAGTCTGCCCAGGACCCCTCACCCCTTCACTATGCCATCCACGACACCCTTGAGGCCCAGATGGGAACTGCATCTGCAAGCTTCTTTTTGCAGTAAGCTACTACTATGATACAGAACTGATCAAAATTCAGAGAACAAGTGACTTTGGGGACCCAGTCCTGCTTGGTAGTCTACAATGCTACTCCCACACCCAAGACTCAGGGAACACTGTAAAGGGGTGGAGGACTGTAAGAGTCAAAGTACCAGGACTCCTCTGGTAGGCAGTGCCATCTAGACACGACAGGGAAGTCGTGAACAAGACTCGCAGTACCGACAATACTAGCTGACATGCCAATCCCAATCCAGGGGAGCTCTCTCCTAAGGCCCTACCACTATCAGGAGAGCTACAGGCGATCAATGGCTGCTTTGAGAGGAAGAAATATCCAGGGACAAGCAACCCGGTAAGTTATCCAATCCCAAGTGGTCAGCACTAAACACATGTACATAAGAGCAACGCAAAATGGGTGTGTATGCCAGGCGGCGGTGGCGCACACCTTTAACCCCAGCACCCGGGAGGCAGAGCCAGGCAGATCTCTGTGAGTTCAAGGCTGGCCTGGTCTACAGAGTGAGTTCCAGGACAGGCTCCAAAACTACACAGAGAAACCCTGTCTTGGGGGGAAAAAAAATCAAAAAACAACAAAAAAACACCAAAATGGGTATGTGTGTGTATATATATGTGTGTATGTGTATATATATGTACGTTGTAATAATAATAATTACAGAAGAGGTCATGAACTTGTGGCACAGAAGAGTTGGGAGGGAGAGATGGGAAAATGTGAAAGCAGCACTCATGAATGAAACTCAAAAAATCATTAAAAATTAAAAAAAAAGTCTTTGATGCATCTTAACAGGAGACAACTTACAAAGAGCAGTTTTAGGTACTTTTCCAAAGCTTAACCCTTCTCTAAGGTTGACACGGACTGTTTAGACCCGTGCTGCCCAATGACAAAGGGCAAGGTGTCTGGAGGAGGGGCCCAATGGGCCATTCCTAGGCTCCTAGGGTCCTCCCTGGTTGGCGGGGAAACCATTTAGCACAGCTGCCAAGGCTGCTCCTCACTCCTGCAGACTTAAGCCTGAGAGGCAGAGCGTGGCATTAGGCGCCCTCCCGGTTCAAAAGTAAAGGGATAAGCAAACACACCACAGGCCAGAGCCAAGCAAGCAACAAGTCCTAGCTAAGGGACATGGTCCCGCCCCTTCTGCCTCCCTGTAGCAGGGGCGGCTGTATTTGAGACAGGTGTGCAAGGTGTGGAGGGCCAGGGCTGGGCATCTTGGATACTTCCAATTGCTACCCTTTTTCAACATGGAGGACAGGGTACCTGTGTCCCAGACAAGAACAAAGATGCTAAGGGCTGGAGTGGTTCAGAAAGATGAAGCAGGACACTGGATGGGCCAACAGCAGGGGACAGGAGAGTGCAGACAGACAGACAGACAGACAGACAGGCTCTCTCCCTCCTTTCTTCCCCTATCCTCTGAACCAGAAGCACCTGCCTCACGTGTGGACCCACCTGGTGCTCTCAGGCCTGTGCTCCACCTCTGTGGGCACCGGGGGCCGGCCCAGGTCCAAGTGCTGCTCCAACACCTGTTGCCGGAACTCGGACACCTGGGACTGGCGGTCTTCCTTCTCTTGCCGCAGCCGCCGCTGCCGTGCCAGCCATTTCTCCTCCTCGTTGGTGCGCTGGATCAGCAAGGCTGTGGCGGCACTGTTTCCCGGCAGAGAGAAGATGCCGTGGCTGGAGATAAGGCTGGGCACGGTATGGTGTGGGGCAGGCACTGGGTGCAGCGAATGCTGCATAGGCTTGGGTGCCTGCAAGCCCACATCCTTCAGCTTCTCTGTGGGAGGAGAGACTGTCACTGCAGGAGGCCAGCTCCCTCACCCCTGCTCGAAGCCCATGGCTGAAGGGGTCTGGTAGAGCTTCAGGAAACATGTCTCATCCTCGGAGAGAGGAGACGTGTGTAGCTGGCTCAGAGCATATGGTTTACATTTTTAGGACTCATGAGGGCCAGTGGTTAAAACAACCATACAAGAGCTCAACTACATAGATTTTCATGAAATAAATTACATTCAAAACAAGGTTGGGAAGGCTCATGCCTGTATTCCCTATACTTGGGAGGCTGACACAGGATGACTGCTGTGAATCTGAGGTAAACCTGAGTTCCAGGCTAGCCTTGGACACAGCCTAGCTACAGCATACAACCTTGACTCAAAAAAAAAGATAAAATAAAATAATAATAATAATAATTAAAACGAAAAATGGTCAGATCTGGCCTCCACCATCAGCATAGCAAAAAGCAAAGACAAACCAAGGTTCCAAAAGTGCTGACATTACTTCCTTCCCTAATGCTTCGGCCAGTTAACTCCTTCCATTTTTAGGGGCTCTTGGGCTCCTGGATCTACCCCGGGTGCCTTGGCATGCCTCTTCCCAGTTGGGTGCTCAGCGTTTTGCCAGGGGCAATGGGACCGACAGCACCCCTCACGCGCCAGGCAGGCACACAACCGCCCTCCACACAACTCATCTCGGGTACCTGCGCGGGTTGGGGTCAGCTGCTCCGAGGGCTTGGGCCGCTCCTCAGTGGCATGGCCCCGGAGTCCATGCAGCTCAGCCACAGGCAGGAAGGGGGGCTCCAGCGCCTTGGCAGCCAGCAGCTCCTTCTCCCTCGCCCGCTGCTCCCGCTGGCGCTCCAGCTCCCGCTCCCGCTCCTTCTCCCGTTCTCGCTCCAGCTCCTTCTCCCGCTCCTTCTCCCGCTGCTCCCGCTCCCGCTCCTTCTCCCGCTCTCGGTCGGCCTCCCGCTCCCGTTCACGCTCCCGCTCCCGCTCTCTCTCCCTCCGCAGCTCTTCGTCCATTTGCAGCCTGGGGACAGGCAGAGGGCAGCATGCCGAAGGATGTGCAGAAGGGGCGAGTCACACGCCCCCGCTCAGAGTGGGGCCAGCCATATCCAAAACCCTCCTCCCCCGACCCACACGTGGAGACACGCCCCCCCACACACACACTCCAGGCTCCGCTGAGGGACTGAAGCGTGCTCTACTGTGGTCCCCCCCTTGCTTTCCTGAAAGCACAGCTTACCTCTCTGCGCTGAGGCTGGACATCCGCTCCGAGTGCAGCGCTGCCAGGGACGAGTGCGAGAGCTCGGGTGGGTAGCGGACCCCCGAGAGATGCAGGTGCATAGCGGATGGGTGCAGTGGAGGCAGGGAACCGGGGGTGGGGATGGGGTAGAACGGAGACCTTAAGGCTGACAGGCAATAGGAGTCATCCATCCTGCAGAGAAAGATGGGACTTATCGTGTGTGCCAAGGCCATTGCCACAAACGATAAGCTTGCCTAGCAGACGCAAAGCTCCGCACTGAATCCCCAGCACTGCAGGAGAAAGGCTAAGACTCGGGCAGGTGAACAGGTACTTCTCTGCTAGGTGAGTCCACTGCTTAAGCAGGCTCAGCACAGCAGAGGCTGCAGGCAGCAAAGGACTCGTCCATGGTCAGAGGTCACTAGAAACCGACCACATTGGCACCGAGGACCTCCCAGATCCTGGGTAAGTGGGCAAGAAGGGCAGACTGGCTGCAGGGAGAGGCCTCTGGTGTGATGCACCTTGACAAAAGGCCTGTCTGGCTAGGAGCTTCTGCAGGAAGAGGGCCTGTCCTGATTCTCACCAGGGTCTCTTGTCACACTGTCTGTTAGTGGCTACTGGATGCTGGGAGGTTGATGTTGAGAAGCGGGAACTGGGGAGCAACAGCAGGTGGCTGTGGGCTCATCCACTGTGACTCAACTGAGGGCCAGCAGATAAGCCTGGGCTAAACTCAGAGGGGATCTGGGGAAAGCTGTAGGGATGGACCAAGTCTCCTTTGGGTGTCTGGTCTCAGGCCCTGGGAACACCTGACCTGAGAGGTCCTGTCTTGCTGAGAACAGATTAGCATGTGGACAGTGTGTGGGGGCCGTCTCACCTGAAGGCTGGGTGGGGGAACGGGTGTGGGGTCAGGTAGCTGGGGTGATAGTAGGCAGCTGCTGGGTCCAGGCCAAGTGGAGGCAGGGAGGACATGCGTAGGTCCTCAGCGGTATGGTAGGGCCGGAAGCTCCTCAGGTAGTCCTCAGTCACCGTGCTGGGGGGCACCACATGGTGCACAGGCCGCTGGAGGCTACAGGAGAAAGGGTGGGTGAGCAGAGGACCCACTTTGGACCAGGAAGCATGTCACACTCCCCAGTAGCTCAAGGCTGCCCGTGCCATCCCACCTCCCATCAGGCTCAGGCCCCGTCTCTCAGTAATGAGGTGCAGCCCTGGTCTGGGGCCCAGAATACACAGAAGGGCAGCAGCCTGCCCCTCGAAGTCCCTACCAGTGGACACAGCTGCTGGAGGAGCTGTCTGTCCCCCGACCCAGAGGACGGGTTTAAATGTGGGTAGGGGAAGTGCTAAGTCTCAACGTGGAGTGGACCACAAGCTCAGATGGGGCCAAGGACCTGGGCAGAGCAAGCCACAGAGGCTAACCGGCACTCTACACCAGCCGGTGCCAACTCCAAGCCGGCCTGGAGCCATGCCACATCCTCCCTAGCCTGGCACTTACTTGAGTGGTTGGAAGCGGGAATCCTGTACAACTGAGCTGGGGGAGAGGCCGAAGGGGTAGGGGGTGCTGAGCAGGTGGGAGGGGATGGCCGGGCCGCCTGCTGCCTTCTCCTGGGCTAGAGGTGGCTCCACGAGCAGGCGCTCTCGACCACTGCTGCTGCCTCGTGAGGCCGAGTCCTGTGGGAAGAAGATGCGGCGTTAGGGCTTGGGAGCCAGCCGGGTTCACAGAAAGGCCGCTGTTTAGCTCATACTCTAGAAACACCTTTCCTCTAATGTTTTCTTTATAAAAAAGAAGAAAAGAAAATCACAAAGGAGTTATTTAGGGAGAAGGCATGGGGTAAGGGAAGTGTGGCCTCCCATGAGCAGGTCTGGCCTAAGGTCTCCTAGGGCCTGGCTCTGCCCCCAAAGTGACTTCAGCGATGCCAAGGAGACCTTAAAGCCCCAGACTGCTGAGTCTCAAGACAGGGGCACGTGAGAGGATCTGCAGGGTAGGGGACCCTACTTCCCACGACCCGTCCCACATGGGGTGGTCATGGGGTCACAGCACACACATCCTGGGGACCTGCAACTTAGGAAGAGCTTCTCCCAAGATGCTAGCTCCGCTAGCAGCTGTTCTGGACACTGGGGACACTCTTGCATACATTTAGGCTGTGGGACCCCAGGGGAGGCTCGCTTCAGGCACAAAGCGAGAGGTGGCAGTAACCCCAGGGCCTGGGGGGATCCAGCCTCACAGGTGTCCTGTATGTCCTGGAGAAACCAGACGGAGCGACCCTGCCTCCCTGTGACCAGGAAGGAAACCTTGTGGCAAAGCAGAGTGGCACCAATGGGAACATGGTAAAGACAGAGACACGCTGAGCCAGGGCGACACTGAAGGCTAGGAACTCTGACAGCACTAACTTGTAGAGACCTGGCCCCATTCTCAGGCCCTTCCCAGCACGAGCAGCCAGTAGTACTCACGAGGGACACAGGCCCTCTGGCCGATACTTGCTGACCCTGTGCCTGTGGTGTGACCGTCAGGCACATGGGAGCCCAGCACAGGAACGGTGACGGCCTGCCTGCCAGCCCTTCCTGGACTAATGTCTGGTTATCGGAGGCGGTGA
>CABHPQ010142535.1:0-12700 GCA_902168405.1 Peromyscus aztecus
ATATGTTTGTGCATTATGTGTATGCCCTGACAGAGGAGGCCATTAGGTCCCCCAGAACTGGAGTTACAGATGGTTGTAAGCTATCATGTGGGTGCTGGGAATTGAACTCAAGTCCTTAGGCAAAGCGGCTAGTGTTCTTAACCACTGAGCCATCTCTCAAGCCCCTCATTTTATCTATAAACTTACATTTTATATGTGAAGCCCTATGGGACTACAGAGCATGCACAGAACAGAGAAGACAGGCCGAGTGGTTATATAGATAATTATAGGCTCAGGTTAGTGGTGGGCCATGGGCAACATGCCCTCTAAGCTGAGGGCCTGACCATCAGGTGTACATGTGAACACCTGGGGCAGTCTGAGGCCCCTAAGGTTCCAACATGCTGGTTGGGACCATGACCTGACCCAGTTGGAATTAGCAAGGTCATGGTCCCAGCAGCAGCAGCAGTGAAGTGGTGACTGTGGCTGTGGCCCCAGACAGAACAGACTCTCCAGGAAACAATAGGGGGACCCACTAGGAGGTAGTTCCCCCACCTACTCCAGAACTCATTTCTGGGGGCTATGGGTGGAAACTACCCCCCCCCCCCACACACACAGGGACAGGACTGAGTAGCCTGCAGCAAGCTTATCTGTGAAATACCACACATCCCAGTGAGCTCGCAGACACTGAAGGAAAGGAAGGGCATGAGGAGGTTAGTCTTCCTCAGAGTTTGGAACCTTCGCCTCTGAGTCTTAAAATGCAATTTGAAGAGTGTAGCATTCAATGGAAAGACCATGTTTTTCACGTAAGTTTCTGAGTGGGCCAGTTATTAACAAAAGGAACAGTTGTAGAATTCGTTCTTCCTTTTGCTGAAAACATAGAGATGGAATGCGTAAGCAGGAATTTTGGATTGTATATGAATCATGACTTCTAAAAGTTAAAGGACATACCAGAATAAACATTAAAATACAATTGTATAAATTTACATTTAAAATTAAGTTCAGATAATACAAAAAATGATTGTACAATTGAGTCATTTTAGAAAAAATGCTTCCTCAACAGTCACCAATTCTAGAATATTAAGATTTATATTTATCTGTTGCATATAGTTATGGCACTAAATTTTTTTTGTAGTTTCTATGACTCCTGTTATAAGTAACAGGATATTTTTAAATGAAAAGAGGCTATCTTCGTTAGGGTTAGTATTGCTGTGATGAAAAGCCACAGGAAGGGTCTATTTGGCTTACACATCCACATCACAGTATCACTGAAGGAGTTAGGCCAGGAACTCAAACAGGGCAGGAACCTGGAGGCAGAAGCTGATGCAGAGGTCATGGAGGGGTGCTGTTTACTGGCTTACTCATCATGGTTTGCCCAGCCTGCTTTCTTTTTCTTTTAGATTAATTTATTATGTATACAGTGTTCTGTCTGCAGGCCAGAAGAGGGCACCAGATCTCATTACAAATGGTTGTGAGCCACCCTGTGGTTGCTGGGAATTGAACTCAGGACCTCAGGAGGAGCAGCCAGTGCTCTTAACCTCTGAGCTATCTCTCCAGCCCTCTGCTTTCTTATAGAACTCAGGACCACCAGCTCTGGGATGGCACCACCCACAGTGGGCTAGGCCCTCCCCCATCAATTACTAATTAAGAAAATGCCCTGCAGCTGGATCTTACGGAGGCATTGTCTCAACTGAGGTTCCCTCCTTTCAGATGACTCTAGCCTGTGTCAAGTTGATATAAACCAGCCAGCACAGCCGCAAAACTCAACACTTTGAACTCCTCTGCTCTTGGAACACAGAGCTTTACACTTTAATTTTGTCAGATGTTACAAATTATGTGTCTGCCATGGAGCCCCTCACTTCTGTCTAGTATTTTTCCTAATATTAAACACACCAGAATGGCTTAAAGATCTAGAGAGGTCTAAGAGTCAAGTGACCTTCAGTGTGGACAAAAGGAGAGAGAGGGTGAGGGGTGAAGTGGGGAAGAGAGGGAACTAAGGAGGGCCACGTCAATGAATCTGCTTGTTTTTCACATTTCTAGGAGCACCTGTTTCTCCGTCGAAATGGGTGGAAACACACTGGAGTGGAGACCGGGCAACACTCACGTTCTCTCACCTCAACAAAGAAGACGAAGGCCTCTACACAATCCGTGTGCGGATGGGAGAGTATTATGAACAATACAGCGCTTATGTCTTTGTTCGAGGTAAGACCTGGCAAAAAGCAGAACACACAGCCACGGTCAGTCCAACATGTTTTAGTAATGGTCAGAGTCATTAAAAAGTCCTCCCGATAACCCGGAACGGGACTAGGCCTAGTACAATGATCCTCACAGGCACCGGCACAAAGGTAGCTGGTTTCCAGACCACGTCTGTCACTAACAAGAGGAGGCTGTGTTTAGTGTCGCTAGGACAGTGAGTGGAGCTTCTAAATTCTCATAGTTTGGAAATCTGTCTTCGTTCATGGAAGCTGCTACGAAAGACTCAACATTATTTGGAGACTTCCTCTTTAATGAGCACCTCAGAGAGCAAACGGATTATTTCACGCCAGACTCCTTCTCATGGCTTAGATTTGATGAGGAAGGAAACATGCGTGGAACTTAGTTCTCACACTGACTGCAACTGCTGGTTTTACGCTTTCTTTTCCCACTAGTGTCCTGAACGGGCCGGGTATGTTCAGTGACGTGTTGCTCTCCATCGGATCCTAGCACTTTCAACCTGTGCTCCAGGTTTTTTCATGTAATAAGCATGTACAGCCTCAGGAGACACAGAATAGTCTCAAGGAAACAAAGTGTATTCTACTCGCAGGTCTCAGAAGCAGGAGGCTCCTCAGGGCCACGTGGGAAAGCACCAGGGTCAATGGCTCCAGAGGCCAAAGGTCAGGAACTTGGAAGAACTTGACTATGGCCTTCACTGGAGTTGTCCAGAAAGAGAGAGGTGTAGGGTTGGTGGTTAGATTGACTTTGGGGGGCTCTGAGCTGTGGAGGTCCTCTATATGTGCCTAGTTAAGGGTAGAGGGCAGGTAGGGGTGTGGGAGGCTGATTGAGAATATTCCTCCTGGGTGGTGTGGACCAGGTGGAGGAAACTCGCTTGCAGGACACATGTTCTACATGTCCAAGCCCTCCTGTGGAGAGAGGTTGTCCTCTCTCAGCTTCAGATAGCCTGGGAAGGAGAAGCCTCTTTGCAGCCAGAAAGAGTAGAGGACATCAAATACACAGACAATTAAAAGTATAAACAATATAGATGATTTACTAATTTTTATCTCTCAAGTACTAAATAGAAAAATTAACTCATAGGCATTTTGATGTAGATGGAACTGTAGATGCCATCCAGATGCTTTAACAATAAGATCAAAGACTCCCACTAGCTCTGTAATTAGAACCTTGTATCAATATAAGAATATAATATAAATAATATGGAAATAAATAATATTGAAATAATAAAAGAAATAAATATAAGTCAATAATGATTTATTCTGGCTGGGTGGTGGTGGCGCACGCCTTTAATCCCAGCACTTGGGAGGCAGAGCCAGGCAGATCTCTCTGAGTTCAAGGCCAGCCTGGGCTACAGAGCAAGATCCGGGACAGGCACCAAAACTACACAGAGAAACACTGTCTCGAAAACCAAAACAAAAAAAAAATTGATTTCTTCTGAAATCTCACGTATTTATAAATTTTAAAGCATTGCTCTTACTGGGTTCAGGAGACAGCTCAGTTGGTAAACTGCTGGCCAGGTAAGCACAGGACCTGAGTTCAGATCCCCAGCACCCAAGTGATGGCTCCCACCTGTATGTCCAGTGCTGGGGAGACATGATAAGAGGGTCTGTGGGGCGTCTGCCCAGCCAGTCTTGCTGAATCTGCTGGCTCCACGTTCAGTTAGAGACCTTGTCTCAAAAAGTAGGGTGGAGATTGACCAAGCAGCACACACCTGCCACATGCATACAATACACACATCAGCACACACCTGCCACATGCATACAATACGCATCAGCACACATTTGCACACATGCATATAATACACACACACAATCAGTACACTCCTGCCACATGCATATAATACACACATCAGCACACACCTGCCACATGCATACAATACACGCATCAGCACACATTTGCACACATGCATACAATACACACATACCTGCACATATGCATACAACACACACACACATCAGCACACATGCATATAATATACACATACACATCATCACACATCAGCACACACCTGCACACAAGCACACGACGCGCGCACACGCACACACACACACACACACACACACACACACACCACAAAATTTAATTTAAAAAAAAAAAAGCATTGCATTGTTCTTACAAGGGGCCTCAGAAGGGCCCACAAACCTCGATAGTGGTTTAGGACACACGTCTTCTGATACCTCAGCTAAGATTTTGATTAGGGTGCTGGCTAGCTGCAGAAATGAGATAACCACTGAACTTTCCCTCGTAAGTCCACAGTTCCTCACTTCCTGGCCTTTGCTAAGTCCGTCACTTCAGAGGTCGGATGGTGGCCCTGTTGGCTCTGCTCAGGATGATGGTGCAGTATCCCGGGTCCCCCTACTTCATACTGTTGTCCCAGGGGCTGGGGGTGGGGCTGCTCACATCTCTTCTGTTTGGTGAACAAACGTTTTGTATATTCTGTGTACAACACTCACCAAGGACAGCCCACGTGTTCCCTGGCAACACTCAGTGGTCACAACACCAAGCGGAAGCAGGAAGAATGCGTTCCAGGGACATGTAGTACTCTGTCATACCCATCCATGTTGAACAGTGACAAAAGAACACTAGATTTGGTCACAAAACCAGCAACTGATGAAAGATGTATGAACATCTGTAACATCTGGGAAATGTGTCAGTGTCTTCGCCACAGAAGCATTGTGGGTAAAGTCAGGTATTGCTGAGGGAATGGAGGAGGCAGCCTTCATAAAGGTTGCTATGGAAACAGGCTCGCTGAGACTCATCAGCAAGTTAGGTTAGCCAAACAACCTGGATCAGCTTGACTAGATAATGGCTGAATATGCCAAGTCTTCCTTCCCTCTTCATATCTTATCTCAACCAACCGGAGAATATCTCCAGTTATGCAAAACAACAACAAAGGCAGAAACAAAACCCTTGGTGGCCTTTTTTGGGAACCTGGCCTGGCTGGGTTGCTCTGCATTTCTCATACCCCACCTACAACTGTGTCTCTGCCAGATTTGGATGAGACTTCGCATGACTGGCTCCAGATGCAGAGAAGGAGCCAACATTTAAATTTTACACACCAGTTTTCATACTCCACAAATTAAGGAAATGGAAAGATGCTAAAATTGATCAGATGTTAATATGAAAGGATTGAGTAGCTAACTGGGGGAGGGGGGGAGAGGAAGATTTCAGCAATTATACTGTGAACTTGACAACTTTTAGAAAAGTTTATTTTTTTATATTACTACTACTGTTGCCCTGTTGTGAAGCTCAGGGACTTGCATGTGCAGAGCAAACCGTTTGCCACTTGGCTTCATCCTTTACTTTATTGATCTGAAATGATGTATTTCAGAATCTTAAAAACCCCTTTACTTAGGTATAAACGCACATGGAGTTCTCCCACGTTAACTGCATACTTGAACGTTTGTAAATGCACTTGCAGAGTTAAGCAGTCACCACCCACAGCTTCCTTCTCTAATATTTCCATCACTCTGAGCGTCCCTGAGTCACTCCCATGCCCAGTCATGGCTTTTGCAGCCACAATTTACTTTCCATGTCTACAAATTTTCTTTCAGGACATCTTTGCACCTCAGTGTTCTTCTGAGTCTGCCTTCCTTCACTCAGCATTTTGAGGTTCACTTCTGTTATAATACCTACGGTAGCCTGTCCCTTTCTGTTGCTAGATTAGTATTCCAATGTGTAGATGTGCCTCATGCTGTCTGTACATCCACTAGTCGATAGGCGACAGGATTGTCCCTACTGTGTAGTGTTTGTAAGAGAGCTAGCACTATCAATATTCATGTTCATATTTATGGGACAGTTTTTTCATTTCTCTTCAATATATACACCCCCATGCTGAATTGTTGGGTCATACTACACATTCACATTTAACTTTTTCGGAACTACAAAGCATTTCAAACGGTATCTTCATGTGTTTTTAAACTTTTCCTATGGTGGTGTGAAAACTACTAAAAGGCATTCTTCTGGGGTTCTGATATTTTGACTGCTTACAGAGTAGCTTCTATATCAGCACAGTCAGTATGTAAAAGACCATGTTCTGTAGAAACATTGCAGAGCTGAGCACATTCGGACAGGTTTTTATTACACAGATAATATGTGTATTGTAAAATATAGATGTTATAAACAAACACACACATCATAAAGTTATAGATGATGAGACAGAAACATCATGCAAATGGCATGCAGGTACATGGAGAAAATGTTATTAGTAACAGAAGCATCCTAAATAGCAGACAGGTGATGCTTTATCTACTGAACCAAAAAGACAACAAGATTTTAAAATTCCCTTGTGGGGGCTGGGGAAATAGCTCAGTGCCTGCTGCATACACATTAATCCCCCAACACCCATGTAAAAGCCAGGTACAGCAGCAGACATCTATAACCTAAGCACTGGAGGGCGTTGGGCATAAGGCTGGGGCAGAGGCAGAGACAGATGGACCCCTGAAACTCTAGCTTCAGAGACAGGTGGACCCCTGAAAGCCAGTCTAGCTGACTCCATAGACTCCGGGTTTAGTGAGACACTGTCTCCAAAAGCAATATGGAGAGCAACTGAGGAAGACACCACTCCTTGAGTTCTGGTCTCCATACATGTGTGCACATTTGCATGCCTACCCACCCACATGCACACACCCATACATACATACATACAACACACATAGTAAAAACAACTCTGCCAGGGTAGGGAAATACAGGAACAGGTTCTCCTGTGACTATGAACTGCTTCAGAGTTTCTGAGGATGTTGTGCAACTATGTATTTAAAGCACACAGTCCAACTTCTCCAGTTACAGGACAAAGTGGACAAGGTGAAGACAAATATTACAGAAAACTGGAAAAATCCAGACATTCACTGATATGAGAAGAGTAAAACAAATGTCTTTTTGCATAGGTATATTTTAATAAGGAGGCATAAATATATGTGAATAAATATAAAAAGTTCATGCTCCACACAAACAGTAAAATACTACATAGCAATGAAAACTAATGATATATACCTATACTTATTGAAATATATCAAGAAAAAAGCAGTTTTCATGAAGACCAAGACCCAGGTTCTTTAAAAAATAATCATATTTAGCCATGTGTGGTCACAGATGACTGTAATCCTTGAACATGAGAGGTGAAGCAGGAAGATCACCATGAGTTCAGGGCCAGCCTGGCCTACATAGTGAGTTCCAAGCCTGGGCTACAAATAGTAATATTCATTATCATTTTTGCTAGATGTGTTGGCACACACCTATAATCCTAGCATTTACCAGACCAAGGCAGGAGAATTTCCAATTCTAGGCCAGCCTAAGCTATATATTAAGACACATCTAAAAAAAATCATCCTTCAGTTTATAAGTATAAAAATAAAACAAATCTAGAAAGGCTTAGGCCAATATGTCAATAGTCATTATTTTGAGTTACAGAGTTAAAGGAGATTTTAACCTTCTTGATTATTGTTTATTTTATAATCATGTGCTACCTTTATATTAAATATAAACAAAAAGATAACATTTTGAAAAAGGTTATTACTTGCCTATGTCTGAGGCCAAACTATAACAAGTAGCAGGCTAATCTTTGACTCAGTTTATCTCAGCCTACAAAAAAGTTCAGCTATTTGGAGGTTGGGAGAGAGAAGGAGCTCAGAAGAAGTAAATGTTGGCTGGGTGGGCACTGGGGCCAGATCAGGACAGCATCAGCTGCTGGAAACCAGACATGAGTGAGAACACTCCACAGTTGTGTTGCTGACATTCCAAGGATACTTGGCTCCCCACAGCGTATTGCACCTTCTCGAGAACAAGAACAATACTTATTTTTAACTTTTGTGTTAGTACTGTTTTAGTTAGGGTTTCTATAGCTGTGATGAAACACCGTGACCAAAAGCAACGTGGAGTTGCTTTTGTCTTACAACTTACAAATCCATCGCTGAGGGAAGCTGAGGCCAGAACATGAAGGGAGAAGCTGATGCAGAGCCATGGAGGAATGCTGCTTACTGGCTTGCTCCTCATGGCTTGCTCAGCCTGCTTTCTTATAGAACCCAGGACCACCAGTCCAGAGATGGCACCACCCACAATGGGCAGGGACCTCCCTTTCAATCACCCATTAAGAAAATACATGGCAGACTTGCCTGCTGGCCAATATAGTAGAGGCTTTTTTTTTCAACTGATAGTCCCTCTTCCCAAATGACTCCAGCTTGTATCAAACTGACATAAAACTAGCCAGACACATACCTGGAAGAGTATGTAATGAACTTAGGGAAACAACTTTGACACAATACCCACACCCAAGTTTAGTAAAAGTCCAAGATAATACAGGAAGACATTGATTATTTATGAAGTAAAATCCCCAGACAGTGAGGACCCCCATTTCACAGACACAGCTAAATTAGTGGTTGTTCTTGTGGTATTTTGAATTAAGAACCACTAAAGTAAAACCTTTGCTTTTCTGGGACAGCAAATGCCGGTCAGCTGGGGCTGGAGAATCAGCTATGATTAAGAAGAGACCAGTATCATTGAGGCAGAATTTTCTGGGAAGTGTTTCCTCAGGGTCTGCACATAGAGGTTGTGGTCTAGAAGTGGCGATGAGTGGATGAATGAATGAATGAATGAATGAATGAATGAATGAATGAATGAATGAATGCATGAGTGAATGTCTAAATAACTAAATAGATCATCAAGCCCAACCCCTGAATGACATCTTGCAAACTGTGTTACAAAAATGCTGACCGTGCACACCTTTAGTCCCAGCACTCGGGAGGCAGAGACAGGAGGATCTCTGAGAGTTCGAGACCAGCCTGGTCTACCAAGTGAGTTTCAGGAAAGGCACAAAGCTATACAGAGAAACCCTGTCTCAAAAAAAAAAAAAAGGACTGACCATGGCTCTCTGGACATCTCTTGTCTTCCATGGTCTGCTGTGTGTCCCTGCTTTGTGTCACACACCAAATACAGGGGCTCTTCAGCTAACTAGACTCTGCTCTGTCAACATGGGAATTGCTCCATCAGCGCGTGGAGTCATAGGCCTTTGACACAAGGGTGTGTCCGTGTTGTTGCCAGCTGTCCCCCCTCGAGGGTGGCACCTCTTCTGGTACCTGCACACACCAGCATCAGCATCAGCATCAGCTCTTGCTCTGCTCTTCCTTCGTCAGCAACATCACTGTCACAAATTCTACCCTGCTCACAAAACCCGTGAGGAGAGACATGCTTGCAGGAAAGCACTGGTTTTCTGTTGCACAGCATGCGAGGATTCTAAATTCAGCCTTGGCCGTGATTTGTTGGTGCCATTCTCCTTCAGCGGGTCTGCAGAAGACATTTACCCAGAGAACATGCCCTGGTGGTTTATGGGACATAAAAAAGAATGTCCAAAATCCAAGTCATCTAAGCGCTTCACAAGTAATGCAGACCTATTAGCACTAAAGCCAGAGGTCTACGAATGTTTCTGCCATCATCTAAAGGACCTTTGTAACTCACGAGAGTTGCAGAAGTATAGATCATAGGAAAAGATTGTTTGTTCAGTTGGCAGGGGTGTTTTCTCCTGGGTAACTGGCTGCCATGTGTCCCAGGCTCTCCTAACTAATTCTGTTCACACGCTAGGAAGAACTGGCAGTGTTGACCCTTACCCAGACTTATCGCTGGCTTTGATCGGTCTCACTTAAAGGGTTACTGATGGTGTATTTTATTTACTTTCCTTCTGAAAGTTCTGGGGAGTTAGGGGAGGGCTCACAGTCTGGGGAACTTACTTTATAAACAGTCAATGTCCGGTTTCCTGTCTTATCACAGACTTTTACTAAACTCAAATGTGGGCATTGTGTCAGAGCTCTTTTCCTACGTATCTTCAGTTCTGGAACAGTCATTACATATGTTGATTTTGGTTTGTTTTTGTTTTTGGTCTTCTGTTTGCCAGGCTCTCTTACAGGATTTAGGTTAGTTGACAGTGTCAGATGTTTCAGCCCATGGTAGGCTGGCCCCATATTCCAGGGCCTGTGGTGAGATGCATGTGTGGTAGAGCAGGTGGAACAGAACTGTTCAACTTATGTCAGCTCAGAAGAAGGGGTGGTAGCAAGAAGGAGCCAGGGCAAGACAAACCTTTTAGACATGTGTCCACTGACCTCCTTCATCCATTGAATCCCTGCCTTCCACAGTCCACCACTCACCAATCATCTATTCAATTGTTAATCACTGGGCTAAACCATTGATTAGGCCGGAGCTGTCATCCTCTAGTGGTCTTGGAAACACATTCACAGACAACTCAGATGCGCTTCAGCAATCTCATTCATGCCTCTCAATCCAATCAAATAGACATCAATTACTGTTATATTTGGTCACAGCAGATTTTTTTTTCTTCAAAGGGCAATGCCCACTTAATGGTGGTCAAAGCTCCATGGTTTTTATTCTTGTGTGTGCGTTCAGGTAACATGAGGGAATGTCTGTCCCTTTGGGAGCCTGTCAGAGATTTGGTACCATTGCCCAACCAATGTCTTAAGAACAGACTTCCTGGCACGAGTCACCAATTTGATATTTCCTTATTAATATTTTTAGAATACTCTGGAAAGCAAGGGTGAGGAGACAAAATCCATGGATTCTTTTCAGAACGCTTCTTATTATCTAACATAATGTTCTTCCCACAAAAGTGAAAAGCACACCTTGTTATATTGATAAATTATAAGATCTGAAGCTTGCTCTATGAAGCCAAATATGTAGCTATTGTGATCTGTAGGAAATGTGTGCACCATGACCTCAGTCTGCCAAGCTGGCAGAGCCTGGATGAGCCATTAACAGGATCCCTTGTGTCCACAGATGCTGATGCAGAGATTGAAGGAGCCCCCGCAGCACCCTTGGATGTGGTGTCTCTGGATGCTAACAAAGATTACATCATAATCTCTTGGAAGCAGCCCGCTGTGGATGGAGGGAGCCCTATCCTTGGATACTTCATTGATAAGTTAGTGCTTGGCCTAACATCAATCAGAGTTCTGCTGTGGACGGACAGATGCGTACTTGATTTTTCCCATTATTTCTAAGTGAAATGCTTTCTCTTCTGGTTTTTGCTTCCTCTCCCTTTCTTAGTACATATTAATACCTACTTATTTACATAAATTCTTTGAATTTTACAACCAACTCATGCCACTAACTTGGCAAGAGAGTAATGACTTTGTAAACCTAACAGCAGAGGCCAGTGTAGAAGTGAAATAGCTGATATTCAATATACTTAGCATCAATATTCCTAGTATGACGGTTATTTAAGAGTACTGACTTTAGGAGCACAAATGAATTCCTTATACCATATGATGTGGTTTCCAGTTATCTATATTATATAAAAAATAGTAACAAAAATTCAGTGTTAGGCTACACTCTTACCCATGAGTCCTTGCTGATTACAGTCTTCAGAACTTATGAATCCTGAGATTTGTGGATTTTACACATTTGTATCTACTAGGTTTGGGTAATACAAGCAGCAAATTCAGATTGTTGGCCCAAGTATGCGGTTCTCTGATTTAGTTTCTCTTCTAATAGTCGCCCCAATTCTTTTTGCTTTTGTGTGTGGGAACAATTAGAGGCAGATGATCTATGTCAGTGTATTGCTTGTAACTCATACTCGTAACAGTAAGTGAAAGCATGCCCAGTGTGCTCAGTACCTTCCAGAGAGATGCTTGTAATCAGTTCATAGTGTTTAACTGTAGACATGAAGTAGATGGAAGCTCCACTTACTTCTGATGAATGTGGAGGATTACAGAAGCTCCTTTCCCACTGTCAGCTCTGCTTTGTTGTCTTTGACAAACAGCCAAGGGATCTGCAAACTTTACGGAGGTTACAGGCAGTCAGCGCACGCTGTTCTTCTCTGGCCTTGGTCTTTACGGGGAAGCACACCACGGCTAATATTTACCATCTGCTCTGACACTGTTCTAAACAACAGGCCTTGCTATTACAAGTAAGAAAGAGCTGGCCCAAGCCACGTGCCAGCAAGGAGACATTACCTCACCTAAGGTCACATGGGTAGGAAGTCCAGAGCTAGAGTTCAGATACCAGCTCTACTGTAGGTCAGTGCTCTTCTGCTCCAACATGCTATAGAAGCTTCTAGAGAAGATACCCTTCACCTTTTCCCCCCTGCACACATGAAGGTTAAGAAGTATGTTCTAATGTGGCAGTCTCTGAACAGGGAAGTGGAAGAGTCCAGACAGAACCATGGGAGACAGGTCTAGGGCAACTGCTGTAGTCCCTCAGCTTTCTGCCACCCCCCACCCCACTCCCCACAAACAGCAACTCCAGAAACTCTACAAAGCAGAGATGTAGGGAAAGTGGATAGAAGACTTGAACTGCAAATACATTTGATAGGACTTTACATAATGTTGAAGAAAACGATCATTATCCATATCAAAGAATGGAAAATGAGAGCGAGGAAGGGAATACCCGCCTCCCTCTGTATTTTATATGGCTCCTGGAATTGCCCTCCCATGAGAACTATTTGAAAATTATACATTTTGAACATAATGCTGTATAGGGGATGCATTTCAAACTAAAAGCCTTGTGCACTATTGGT
>CABHPQ010142537.1:1334-16797 GCA_902168405.1 Peromyscus aztecus
ACACACACACACACACACACACACACACACACACACACACACACACATACTGCTATCATGACCACCAGGACTACCATCACCACTGCCACCAATGCTGCTTAAGTCCATATGTTTTTACCATGAGAAATATCCTTACATATTCAATGGCATGGATGAATATATTTAATTTAATCACTATACTTTATGAAAGAAATTATCCAAAAAATATTTTAAAGCATTAATGAGGCCGCATTAGTAAGCTCATATTGTGAAATGACAATGTTAGGTTTCTACAGAAGTTTAGACATTTTGGAAGGATAGACAAGATATGATTATTGTATAATTATATAATTAAAGACAATAAAACACATAGCACACATGCATACACACACATGCATGCACAGATGCTTAGTACATCTGTTTGTTTATTTCTGTCTCTTGGTATTATAATATTAGTATCATAATATTAGCATCATGAAGGTTGGGCTTGTCATCTCTTTTGATTTCCATTATAGCTTGTGATATTTGACAACATTAGGCATGTAGTATGTTCTCAGAAATCGACCATAAATTCAGAAAGCAGAGAAGGGGAGAGAAATGGATAAAGGGAAGGAAAGAAGGAGAGAAAGAGTGAAAAAGGAAGGAAATAAAACGACATGAGATAATTCAAACCACAAATTTGAGAACAAGTGCCTGCCTGCAAGATGAGCACTTGTCTGTCCACATCATACTAACTTGCTACTCTTACACAAGTACCTGCCTGCAAGATGAGCACTTGTCTGTCCATATCATGCTAACCTGCTACTCTTACACTTGGAGAAGGAGCCATTTGTCTGTCTGTCCACATCATACTAACCTGCTACTCTTACACTTGGAGAAGGAACCATTGTTCAACACTTGTTTTAATTGTATGTGCTTTAGTGAAGATATCCTCACTATTCATTTTGCAAAAAAAGTCAACAGTTCCCCATGAAGTACATCAAAACACTTAAAATGTCTCTAGTTTATGCATGTAGAATGGTGTATTCCATCAAAAATCACACCAGAGAAAATGAGCCCCCCAAAACCCAGAGCTCCGGACAGGACAGAGCTCCATCTCCAACCATGCTTACTATAAACAGTAAAGATTATTTTATATTAAACACATGTTTTAACTGTAAAGTTCCATATCAATTCCATTTCTGATCTCTTAGTAAATTGTCTTTTCTGCTCCATAAAACTACTTATTATCCCACCTGCTGTCTAGCCTATTACAATAACTATTCTGCTTTCTACATTTCTGAGTTTGACTCTTTGAGATCCAAGGAAAAGATTCATATGTGTTAGTTATTTAACAGAAAGCTATGTGATAGTAAGTACTGGTAAATGTGGGAAGAAAAAGAATCATTTATATGCCATTGATGGGAATATGAATTGATAGACTAATTACAGATAACAATGGGATTGATTCTCAAAGAATTAAAAGCAGAGCTACATTATGACCCACAAGTTGCATACATGCTCAAACATGAAATCATTATCTTATAGAGACATCTGCACTTTGTGATCATTACATCACTGTTCACAACAGCTGACATGTGGAAATAGAGCAAATTTCCATTGATACAGGAAAAGATACAGAAAATGCAGGAGTGTGTGTGTGTGTTAGTTATCCACAACATGAAGGAAATCCTGTCATTTGTAACCACTAGGATGGATCCAAGGGTCCTTATATTAAGTGAAATAAGATGTAAGAGAGATACATAAAAAGACAAACATTTGTAGTTTTGATTGGAGAGTCTAGCCTTTGCTGGCCAAGCCACCTACGTCTCCAGGGTGCAGGAGGAGATGAGGGTGGCTAAACCATAATCAGAATGTATCTTATAAAAATTGTTTTCAGGAACAAAAGATCTTATTTTATGATTTCACTGACATTTTCAGGTCTTGGGGTTTGAATCAAATAAAACAAAAATTTGAGCAGACTTGCACCACCACTTAGGAGCCATAGACTGGAGCATTTAATCCCACTGACTTTGCTTTCTCCCTTCTGAAACAGTGAGAACCGTACCCACAAAGTTTACTTAAGCACACCAGATCTTACCCTCTATGCTTGGTAGTGCATGGGAGTCTTCCATACGTGATAAAAATACCCTCTCTTCCTCCTATTCATTACTTGTGGCACATCTAAATTCCCACATGGGGAATCTTTCCTACTTCTTGGGTTAACTTAAGTACCTATGCTTTCCTCTTATGACACTGTATCTTTCCTCATGCACAGCAGCATTTATAGTTTGCAAATTTTGTCTTAGTTTTTTATTTATTATTTATTATTTTATTTATTTATTTATTTTTGAGAAAGATTCTCACTAAGTAGGCCTGGCTGGCCTGAAATTCACTATGCAAACCAGGCTGACCTTATACATACAGAGGTCCGTCTTCCTCAGCCTCCAGAATGCTGGAATTACAGATATGTTCCACCACACCTGGCCAAAATACATGGGTTTTTCAGTTTTCAAGATGGAAACCAGGCCCAAGGCATCATAGACAACTACTGCATACCCTGTTTTCTCTTACTTTGTGATTATTTTGTCAACTCTCTCCTGCAATAGACTATGCTTTGTGAAGGAAGGTCTTCTGTGAGTCTGATGAACAATGCATATTCAGAATTCAGCATCCTGCTAAATGAACGTAAACTCTAAGGAAACATGTTATACAAAAGCACATATGTGTTCATGGGAAATATGAGTGACCTGATCAGTGGCTCACATAATCTCTGTGTGATTGTTTATACTACCCTTCACTCTATTTCCACCTGGAGCCAGGAGGGCAGTTGACTCTAACCCACCGCCTTTAGTTCCTGCTCACAACTGAACCCATTTCCAGCACACATTGTGGTTGCACTCAGAAGCCCTACAGGGACAGAGACAACTAGTTTTGGATGTGTGGGTAACCTTCCATCCTGGGCAGTGTTTAAGAGCTTATCTGACTTAATCATTAGAATTTCGTTAGCAAGGGGCCCCAAAATCACCTCTTTCTTCAGGCTTCCTCCTCAGTTTTCACTTTCCCTATACAGGAACTGAAAAATAGAACATGTGCACCAGTCCTAGCTTCCCCCTACAGGAAAGCTCAAAGATTATAGACTTTAAATGAATCTCCTCCTGGCTTCGGGAGTTAATTTATAACTCGGTCACAGCTTCTGAGGCTGTATAATTCAGTTCACAATGGTAGTTGGAAAGAGAGATCAATCATGACCATTATGTTCTTACCACACTTCTGCAAAGGCAAAGGGAGCTCTATTTTCTGTGTTTCTTCTTTGATTGTGAAGAGGCACCCTGTTGTCTGAACTGTCTGAGATCTCAAGAAAGGAAGTGATCCATTGTCCTGAAGACTTATATACAGTGTACCAACATAACAGCTAGAGAGTACTCGTTCTTTTCCTCACTGTCTATTTTTCCAAGTGAAGGATTTGAGGACTGACAGGATTTTTATTTTAATGAGGCTTGGCTTAAATTCAATATGATTGCTTAGAGGCAAAAACCTACAGACTCATAGTAGAAGGAGAATTTAGATGAAGGACCAGAGTTTAGGCAGGTCAGTAAGGCACTTGTCTTCAGTGCAAAAATTAAGGGGATGGAAAATCCTTGGTCATTAAGACAAATAGAATTTCAATGAAATATTTGAAATAAATGAAAAAATAAAGCCACATTGCTGTGGATTTCGCTTTGTATAAATAAACACTGATTGGCCAGTAGCCAGACAGGAAGTATAGGCAGGACTAACAGGGAGGAGAACTGAGGGAACAGGAAGGCAGAGGGGGAGACTGCCTGGAGCCACCACCAGGACAAGGAAGATGTAAGGTACCAGTAAGCCATGAGCCATGTGGCAAAGTATAGATTAATAGAAATGGGCTGAATATATGAGTAAGAGCTAGACAATGATAGGCCTGAGCTAATGGCCAAGCAGTTTAAATAATATAATTGTCTGTATGTTTATTTTATAAGTGGGCTCCGGGACTGGCGGGACATGGCAGGACCCGGAGAGAAAACTCCAGTTACACCACATTATGAAACAAATAGCATCATAATGATAAGGACAAGATTGACACACATGTTCTTTAGCTATATATAGTACTTATATTAGAGATAGTATTATTCAATAGGTCATATCTTTATTGAAATTGTGGGTGTGTTGTTCATCATTATTTTCATTAAGGAATAAAGTGTATTATTTATGTCTATCACTGAGTTTGTTTTTGCAATTTCTTACATTGATTTTGTCTAAAATATATGCCTCACTGGCCTTATCTTATCCTAGCTCTCCCTGATTTGTGATGCCTTTTCATGAAAAACAATTGTAAAATTGTAACATTTGTAAAATACTAAAACCAATATACTTTAATTTCCCTGTTTTTTTATGTCCTAAAGCTTTATGTTCTGGAGAGAGAGAGAGAGAGAGAGAGAGAGATCGATCTAGGCTTGACCTCCTTAGCAGGACAATAAATTTGAAAGTCAAGTTTTCAAAACAAGATTAAAGACTATAGTTCTGGATAAAGCTGGACACATTCCAAATATTCAAGCCCTGCCTTAAGCACTCTGAAAATGGGACCCCTGAGCTCCTCACAGTGTACCTTTGAACAACTAAATGCAAAGTTCCAACATTTCCATTGTCAGAAGAGTAGAAATATGTGGAGACAGGCTAATAACTGCTAAGTGGTCTTTAAGACTCCACCCCCTTCAGTACTCATGCTATAGTGTCTTTTATGTACAGATAGTTACTTTAAAAAACAATTACTTATCAGCTCCTAGCCCTACTATACCATCCCCACATTCCCAAGCCCACCTCTTGAAAATGGCTTTCCCTGTTGATTCTTCCCCAAACAAAGCTAATTTATGTCATCCCTAAATTCCCAAGCCTGGCTCTGGTTACACCAAATTTATTTATTTAATGCATATTTGTATAGCTTGAGTGTATGTATGTGTACTTGTGTATACAGAAACCAGAAGAGGGAATTAAGTCATCTCAAGCAAGAGCAACAGGCAGTTATGAACGGACATGTGAGTGCAGAGACCTGAACTTGAGTCTTTTGCAAGAGAAACAAATGCTCTTTACTGTTCATCCATTTCTCCAGCCCCTATGCAGATATAATTATTGACAAGGAAAAAAAATGAAAACTCATTCTGTTTCTGAGATGAGTAAAAGAAAAATAGGGAGTCACTATTAGTATGTTTTACAATCTGCTACCATAACAGGAGCCCCAATTGTCTGCACTGAACATTTAGATACAGCCTCCCTAAGCACATGTTATTTCTGTAGAAACTTGGTGAGCTGGGATGCTTCTCTTTCATGAGTTTAACACTCCCATGATCTTCCCATTCCATCATGAGAACATGAGGGAAATGGATGGTTGTGGTGGGACAGGGATGGAGTGGGAGAGCAATGAAAGAGATGCCATTTTAGAGGGAGATATCATGGGGATAGGGAGAAACCTGGTGTTAGGGAAGTTCCCAGGAATCCACCAGGATGACCCAGCTTAGACTACTAGCAATGACGGAGAGGGTGCCTGAACTGGCTTACCCCAGTAATCAGATTGGTGAATAACCTAGCTGTCATCATAGAGCCTTCATCCAGTAACTGATGGAAGCAGATGCAGAGAACCACGGCCAAGCACCAGGCCAAGCTCCAGGAGTCCAGTCCAAGAAAGAGAAGAGGGATTCTATAGCAAGGGGCATCAAGATCATGATGAGGAAATCTACAGAGACAATCAAACCAAGCTAGTGAGAACTCATGAACTTTAGACCAACAGCTGTGGAGCCTACATGGGACTCAACCAGGTCCTCTGCATAAGCGAGACAGTTGTATGCCTTGATCTGCTTAAGGGGCCCCTTGACAGTAGGATCAGGATCCATTCCTGGTGTACAAGCTGGCTTTCTGAAGCCCATTACCTATGGTTAGACACCATGCACAGCTTTGATACAGGGGGAGGGACTTGGACCTGACTTGGCTGAATGTACCTGGCTCTGCTGACTCCCCATGGGAGGCCTTACCTTGTCAGAGGATGAAATGGGGAGTGGGTTGGGGTGAAGGCTGGGGGGTGGGAGAAGGGAGGAGAGGGGAATCTGTGGTTGGTATGTAAAATGAAGAAAAAAATTCTAAAAAAAAAGAAAAAAAACATTCCCATGGACTTCCTAGGATGAGAGATTATACTATAAAACCCTGTGGCAATGATTTCCTGCTACAGATCAGAAGTGACTTGGATCGCTTCTATTCTCATATAGTTATCAAAGACAGTAACAACACCATTCCTGAACAGCACAAGCCTGGGGACAATGACTTTTCTTAGGCTTAGGAAGGAAAATCAGACTGAGCATTGGGGGTCATTAGGAGAAAATCTGAGATGATTTCTCCACTCCCAGGTTCCAGACACTTAAAAATGGACTGACTATACTTGATGCCTATAAAATATACATACAAAATAGTGTTATACTGATTGAGCAGGTTATATTTATGTATTTATCAACAGTGACAAAAGAGGATATGAATTTGAAAGGCAGCAAGGAAGGATGTATGGGAAGGTTTTTAGGAAAGAAAGGGAAGAGGGAAATGATGTAATTCTACTGTAATCTCAAAAATTAAAAGAAATAATTGAAAAAATGGACTAGTGCTTTATATCATTTTGGAAGACCACTTTGGGGAGAAGCATGTTCCTTTCCCCCTTGCTTTCTTGAGCAGATGAGGCTGCCTGGAAAGCCGTGGTCTCTGCCTGAACTTTACAAGGCAGTAGCAGGGACACATACGGGGTCGAGTGATAACTGGCCTCAGGAGAAGCAAATTAGCTCCCAGGAACGTCCTTGCTTTTAGGTGACATGAAAGCATCTAGAAGTTCCTAAGACACAGGGATAATAGCAGATAAACCTTAAGGCTCTAACTTGTGAATCTTCTAGAGACACTTCTTTGTAGAAATAAAGAATCCCCCCAAACCTGAAATGAGGCATCCACCACACTGCGAATCCTCTGGGCACCATTATACTGCATCAGGATTCTTACTTCCTGGGAATCAAGGTAAGTAGAAATCAATCAGAGAATATAAAGGACAGGGAAGAGAAGAAAAGGAGAGAGAAAAGGGAGGGCCAAAAAAAGGAGGGGGTGGAGAGGAAGAACAACCTTTGTCTAGCTGTAAACTTCAGTACCCAACCCCTGACATACATTATGGTATCTTTGGCAAGAGAAAAGCAATAAAAAGATATATTAAATGATATTCAAGTATCACTATTTTATTCAAAGAAGGCCAGAA
This sequence comes from Peromyscus aztecus, assembly GCA_902168405.1. Lineage (NCBI taxonomy): Eukaryota > Metazoa > Chordata > Mammalia > Rodentia > Cricetidae > Peromyscus > Peromyscus aztecus. The sequence goes on from CABHPQ010142537.1 coordinate 8,584, forward strand.
ATTGCTTGAAGAGTGATATGATAGGTAGAATCAGTTTTGAACAGGATATTCATTCTCTATTTCTAGAACCCGTGTCAATATAAATATACATGATCAATTACTTTCATAGGACACAGACCTTGGAACTAGGACGTTATTTTTGGCCATCTTACTGAGAACAATCTACTAACACCAGTCTTTAATGGCAAGAACCTTTACAGGATACTCAAAGACATACATGGCAACAGCAACATGACCAAATATTTTGACATAGAATATATCTGATTTGCTGTTACTATCTTTCAAAATAATAAGAAAAGAAATGAGCTAAGGATTGACTCAGGAGAATGAACTAGAATTCAAGAATCTCCCTCTGTTTACAGCCTGCAAGGTTGGAGATCCCAAACTTATATCTGGGGGACACTCACTTCTACCTACAACCTCACTAAGCATGAAACAGATTTTCCTCTGCTGCACCCAGAAGTGAATATAGGTTCTTTCATGTTAGTTTAGTGAGATTAGGCTATAGTATGACAAATTTTGTGTTCTTTCAAGCCACTAAGTTTGGGTTATTTGTTATTGTCACAGCAGAAAGCTAATACCAGCTGTTCAAATCAGAACAAACTACAGTAAAATTTTATTGTGGTTTTCCTGCTATCATCTATTTGAGGACTCCTAAGGACCAAACCTGTCAGTCATGCACTAGTACATCTTGTATTTGCAGATGGGAAAATGATATTTAATGTTCCATCCTGGGTTAACATCCTAACACGAGGCCAAAGTGAAGTCTAGGCTGATGCCAGAGCCCAGACCTTAATAATCCCTCAATGTTCTGCCTCTGCTGAGGGATTGCCTCTGTAATTACTACACTAAAATATGAACCTCAATATTTCCCTTGGCTCTGTGGGAATTCATGCTCTTGGTTCTGTTGCCTCCAGCCTCATCTGCATGCCCCCACTGTCACTGTCTAACTGTCTTGGTTACTGACAGCTATCATGCAGGGAGAGCTGACCTAAGCCTAGGGCTTATATTGCCTCTTTGAAGCTAGTTTTGTGTGTTCAGATAGTGCTCTTAAGGTGACTTTGTTGAGGATTTCCAAACACACGTTCCTATCTGGCAACAGTTAGCACAGGAGATAGATCTCTGCAGTACGGTTTCCCTCACTCACTTACTTTCTGTTCTAAGGTTGTCCCCACCGTTAATCCAGTATATTTTTACTGTTCCCATGATCCTTATTTTGACTGAGAGTCAATAATCGCAACACTGGACTGTCCTGACCCAAATGCAATAAACTGTAGATTACTTGCTTAAATGGTTATCTTGGGCCTTGATGGTTTTAATGGAATTCTTTATGCAATGCTTACCCACTATACATTAAAGGTCTTTAGGTATAGGATAGTCAAAGGAACAACATCAGAAGGAATGAGTAGAAATCTTCCCGTTTGTTTATAGAGACTAATAGATGCCAATAAAACACCCACCATGAAAATCTAATGATTCTGAGACTACCATGTAGAGCACTGTTTCTTAACCTGTAGATCACAACCACTGGGGGTGGTATATCAGATATCCTGCATATCAGATATTTATGTAACAATTCTTTTTTAAAATTTTATTTTATAATTTAATTTAATTTTACATATCAGTCACGGATTCCCTTGTTCTCCCCCCCCCTTCCCTCCAGCCCACCCCCCATCCCCATGTCCTCCAGGGCAAAGACTCCCCTGAGGATTGAGTTCAACTTGGTAGATTCAATCTAGGCAGGTCCAGTCCCCTCCTCCCAGGCTGAGCCAAGTGTCTCTGTATATGCCCCAGGTTCCAATCAGCCAGCTCATGCACTGAGGACAGGTCCCGGTCCCACTGCCTAGATGCCTCCCAAACAGATCAAGCTAGTCAACTGTCTCACTTATCCAGAGGGCCTGATCCAGTTGGGGGCTCCTCAGCTATTGGTTCATAGTTCATGTGTTTCCATTTTTTTGGCTGTTTGGCTATTTGTCCCTGTGCTTTTTCCAACCTTGGTCTCAACAATTCTCGCTCATACAAACCCTCCTCTTTCTCGCCAATTGGACTCCTGGAGCTCCACCTGGGGTCTGGCGGCAGCAAAATAATTTTATGGGTTGAAGTCACCTCAACATGAGTCAAAGTTTGAGAAACATTGAAGAAGAGTCTGAGAATGACATTCATGCATACATCAAGTCACAAAGGTGATGTAAACAGTAGGATTCAGTCATTATCAGAAATACCTTCCTTGAGTTAAGTCTTTTTTTTTATTTGGTTTTTCGAGACAGGGTTTCTCTGTGTAGCTTTGCGCCTTTCCTGGAACTCGCTTGGTAGCCCAGGCTGGCCTTGAACTCACAGAGATCCACCTGGCTCTGCCTCCCAAGTGCTGGGATTAAAGGTGTGTGCCACCAACGCCAGGCAAGTTAAATCTAAACTCACCCCAATCAATCCCTTCTTTTCCAAACTCATGAGTTAAAGTTTGTACATACCTTATTCCTAAAATATAATTTCCAAAAGGTTTCCCATAATATTTTGTTGATCCATGAACTATTCTGTCATGAAGCAGTCCTGGGTTGAGTCTCTGATATATCTGTGTCCATCTTTCCCCTTGAAAATCTAAATTATTTGCTGAAATCATTCCTACTGTAGCCCCGTTTTATGTGTTTAAAATGTGTTTTAGTCACTAGAGGTTTGGAGAAGCACTACTTTATTAGTGCTATTTGCTCACAGACTCTCCTTTCATTCATAAAAGTTTTTTGAAACTTCATCTGCTAATATTTTGCCTTTAAGGAGCCACTGGCTCAGCCCATTTTGACCAATTTAATTCCTTGTGCACTATCTTGGAAATAAGCCCTGGTTATGTCTATACTTTAGGAATTCAGCAGTGTGTCTGATCACATGGGCCACATACCACACCCAGTGTTGCTTTCCCAATTACATCCTCATACTTTTTGCCCAAGTCATTCAGATAATTTATCTTGTCAATATTTATAGTAATTTTTAATTAATTAAATTTGTTCTCTGACAAGTTTGTAAATGCACAGAAAGCATTCTAAATGCTTCCATTCACCCCCCCCCCCCTTTTGAACCTCCCTCCCATTTCTGTCAATGTCCCCATCACTACAGGTTTCTCCCCTGTTCATGCTTGGCTTTTGTTTTGTGAACTATTCAGTTTAACCAGAGTCTTTTACATATCCACAGGAATGAAACATTCCAAAACATCCTCACACTTGTTTGAGGAAGGATTATTCCCTCTCTTAAAAGAGGTTCAGGTGGCCCAGGATATCCCTGAGCTTGAGGATCCTGACCTTGAACTCTTAACCTTCCTGGTAAAATTTCCCCATTGTATGGAGATTATAGCTATGTGCTACTATACTGGATCTGATTTTTCTTTCTTGACTGTCATCCTTCTTTGACAGGCTGGAGTCTATTGAAAACATTCCTTCCTTCATTATAGAAATCTGAAAAACCTCTTCTTTGGGGGAGGCCCTTGGCCTGTGAAACACCACTATATAATCCTTCATTTCTGTATTGTATCGCCCTGTATAATCACTCATTTCTATAGCTTCTACTTCCAACTGCAACCCAGAAAGAGCAACTTCACAAACACAGATGCCCAGATGCATGTTAGCCTCAGATAATCTGCAGGGTTTAGTTCCTAGGGAATGCTAATTCTTGGGGTCTCATTTTAATGATCACTGACATAAATACATAATGGAATAATATTGATTTCCAGAAGGCTGTAATCACTGTAAGATTATGAAGTTAGTACATATAACAGTCAAGAAACGACTGGAGAACTGGCTTAATGGTTAAGAGCCTATCATGTGTGACCATGAAGACTAGAGTTTTGATCCCAGCTCCCAGATAATAAGTTGAATGTTACACAATTACTTGTAACTCTAGCTCCAAGAAATCCAACCCCTCTTTCTGGCCTGAGTGCACATAGGCATGCAAACATGCACACATATGTGCATATGTACTGAAACTTATGCATGCACACACATAAATGTGAATAAGTAAAGGCATGCATACATCCACACATACATTTAAAAGAAAGAAAGAAAAACAGAGGTACCTTTAAGAAATATTAAGCACGAGCAAACAAAAAAGAAATGTGATCCTTGTTTTACCTTTAACATAAAACATAAGAAAGAAGTTAAGCTGATGAATTTGATTAATGCAGTTATGCAATATGTTGTAAGATCATATGTGATAGGGATGTGATGTTTAGTTTTAATTATCATCTTGAGTGTATTTGAAATCACCTGTGAGATACTCCCTAGCCATGTCTAGATGGCATTTCTAGAGAGGATTACCTGGGAAAAGGAAGATTCACCCCAAATAGGGCAGCACCATCCCATGGATCACAGTTCCAGACACAATCAAAAGAAAATGAAGAAGACATATGAGCACCAGCTTGCATCTCTCTCGACTTTCTGGCTACAAACACGGCTGACAAGAGCTTCATACTCCTCCCACCTCGTGGTCCTACAACTCAACTAGAGCTATTTCCCTACTGTGATGGACCATACTCTCAAACCATGATCCAAAACATGATCTAAAGTTGTTTTTGTCAAGGATTTGGTCACAATGACAAGTAAAGTAGCTATTACACAGTATTTACCCACTGCAACAGCAGAATGATAGGTTCACATGATAAGAAATTTGCTTTTAGCATATTTAATTTTTAGGATCTTCATTTTTTTTGAAATGACAAAAATAGAGGTATTATTTCATTATTTGAGAATCTCATTCATGCACAGTATATATTTCAAATTATACAAGTCCATCCCCCTTTCTGTTTCCTCCAACTTCTCCCCTATTCCCCAAATACTCTTCCTTCCCATGTGCTTCCTTCTCATGTGCTCCTTTTTAAAACCCACGGAGTTCATTAACTGTGGACAAGTGCAAACGACCTCCTGGAATGTGAGAAGCCTCTTAGAAGTTCCAATAGCTCTTTAGCAAAGGGTAGAGTTTCATGAGATTTTCCCCATTCATACTGAAATTTTGACTGGCTTGATCATGTGCATGCTGTCATAGCCACTATGAGCTGATATGTGCAACAGCCTTGTTATGTTCAGAAAATGATGCTTTACTGCAGATATCCACAACTTTTGACTCTTACAATCTTTTTGCCTCTCTCTTCCATAATAATCCCTGAGCCTTAAGGGTGGAAGGTGCAATATAGCTGTCCCATTTAGAGCTGAGCTCTCCACACATCTTATTCTCTACACATAGGGCTCTGGAATACTCACTTCTACAGTAAAAAGAAGCTTATTTTGATGAGGGTTTAGAGATGTGCTAATCTGTGGGTATAGAGAATAGAAATCAGGGGTCATTTTATTACTGTGTATATTTAGTATTAAATTATCCTCTAGAGCCTGTGACCTAAATGGCCATAGGTTTTTGGCCTAGTTAACAGTACCAGACATCTATTCTATCTAGTGGATCAGGCTTGAAATTCAAGTAGAAAGGGATTGGTTAATCCTATAGCATTTTTTATGCCACTACTGCCTAGTGGGCATAGCTTTCCCAGCAGGTTGTAGCTCACAAGGTTCCCACTTGGGGAAGACTGTTGATTATTTTTCTCACCTAGTAGCATATGCAGCACTTCCCAGCATTATGAAAACTAGCCAGTAGGGATGAAGCTTCCAGGTCAGTACCAGCTTGATTTCTCTGTGTCCGAGGACTCAACTACATGATGGTTTTGGCAATAGGGTCCTGCCATCAAATTCAGGAGAGTATCCAAGTACAACTGTAATAGTCTTTACTACTGTGGGATGGCACATGGAGGGGGGTGGGTTCTCTGGCACCACAATGTTCAATCACTCAAAAAGTTGCAGCCCATGTCTTATTTGATGATTTGTAGTATCTGGAGGAAGTGTTTTCCTCCATCATAGAGAAACAACATTTAAACTCATTTTACATATGTCTCTATTTTAGCAAGTATTTACAGTGGTAAATTTCCAAAATTCTCCAGTGTTATTCCTCCTTATACTATCTTCTCTAATCTGTTCCCCACCCCTCAACTCATTTAACCCTTCCTATTCCATGATTTATACTACCTGCACTCTATCGTCTTTCCCTTGAGATACAACCCTCCATTAAACCTTACTAGTATCTTTTCTTCTATTTGTCCTCAAATTTAAGAGCACATATTAAAAGATTCCAACCTAATATCTATGTATAGGAGAGAACATGCTGCATTTGTATGGTTGGTTCTGTGTTACCTACTCAGAATGATAATTTACAATGCTATCTATTTACATATAAATTTCAGTAATTTTTTATAGCCAAATAACATTCCATTGTGTATATGTACTACATTTTCAATATCTATCTGATGATGGATTTCTGATTCATTGCTATTATGAATAGAGCAACAATGAAAGTAGAGGATCAAATATCTCTGTAGAAGGAAACAGAGTTCTTTGAGCACATACTCCCGAGTGGGTATAGCTAGATTTTGGGGTAGACCTATTCCAAGCTTTTGAAGGGCCTCCACGTTGTTTTCCATAATGGCTATACCAGTTTATACTCCCACTAGCAGTGAATATGTGTTCTCCTTTCTCTACAAAGACACCTTTATTTGTTGTTTTGATCTTGGCCATTCTGACTCAAGTAAAATGAAAACCCAAAGTGGTTTTAATTTGCATTTCCCCAATGACTGAGCATACTGAACATTAAAAAAAAAATTCTTAAAAAAATATTTCTCGCCGGGCGGTGATGGCGCACGCCTTTAATCCCAGCACTCGGGAGGCAGAGCCAGGCGGATCTCTGTGAGTTCGAGGCCAGCCTGGGCTACCAAGTGAGTTCCAGGAAAGACACAAAGCTACATAGAGAAACCCTGTCTCAAAAAACCAAAAAAAATATTTCTCAGCCATTTGTTTATTCTTTTGAGAACCCTCTGTTCAATTCTATGCCCCAATTTTTAATTGCGTTGTTTGTTTTCTTAGTGTTTATTTTTGTTGTTGGAAATAGTGGTTCTGTATTATTTATTGGGAAGAATTTAAGATGTTAAGTCATTCTGAAAATGAGACTTCCATATCATACATAAGATAACACCTTTAGGTTTTGCAGAAACTAGAAGTCAAAAGACAGTGAACACATACTTCTTCTCAGGCCGGACCATTAACTTCTTTGCATCTCATTATGCAGAACCTAGTCAGATGATTAAATTGGCTGTAGGAGAGACCAATGTATATACTCTTTCTGCTGAGATGAAAACTCTGCATCTCTTTTATTGGTGAGCTCAGATATGGAAGGGTTCAAGCTATCTCAGCCACATTCAATGCAATGTGCTGCTTCTGTGTTGCCTGTTAATTATCCTGTGGGATCTTCCATCACCTATGCCACTACTCAGAAAATAAACAAGTGCATTTGCAGGATTTGTAAAAGGAAGATGTACAAGATGATGCCAGTAAGACAACATGTGAAAAAGAAACTATCAGAACTGACAAGGCTGCTCCAAAGTCTTCATCACCGTATCCACGATAAAAATAACTCCAGTTCAAGAGGTCCTGATACACACAGTAAGACAAAAGCAAACAAAATCCTTAAAGTCATGTGGGAAAACTCTGAAATGTAGACTCATATCCACCCCCACCAATGCTGGCTGATATTTTGCAATAGAAGACACAGTACAAAAATACAAGATTAACAATAATGCAGTATCTACACTATCATCTGAAGATTACTTCATGTGTATCCCTATAAAATCCTGTATGTGTATAGGATACAAACACACTGCAGAATAGTCACATGTCCTTATAAAATGAATTTATACAACTATTACACATTGTAATACAATTTTAGCTTCAGAGAATAGAAACAATATGTAAGTGTTGTATCATTGCTACAATGCCATGATAGTTAGCAAGGCATTTTAAGTGTATCATTTATATCAGCTTTATCATATCCTATTAATGTCCACATTTATTGCACAAAAATATATCAGTGGAGCTAAAGTGCAGTTAAGAGAGCTTACTGCTCTTGCAGATGGCTGAAGTTTGATTACCAGCACTCATATCTTGTATTTTTTATACCTGTCTGTAATTCCAGCCCCAAGGGATCTGATGGCCTTTTCTGACCTTTGTAGACACGTGCATACATGTACACACACACACACACACACACACACACACACGCACAGAAAAATAAATCGTTAAGTACACATGCATGTATATGTGTGTGTGTGTGTGTGTGTGTGTGTGTGTGTGTGTGTGTGTGTGT